>CAUYUJ010016296.1:0-202688 GCA_963575745.1 Prorocentrum cordatum
AAGGCCTTCGCGGAGCTCAACGTGCTTGAGAGCAAAGTTAGGCAACGAGAAAACGTCGAAATCAGGGCCGATATTCAGAACATCTCGAATCGCCAGGAGGCTTCCGACATCAGGATGAACAACTTGGAACGACAGTTGCAGGATCTCAAGAAGAGCCCCAGTGTGATATCAGGTGCAGCCTCGACTACGGCACCTTCCTGCGGAGGGGGCCCACCAGGACTCTCAGGACCCCCCACTTTCAGTCCCAGCTATGTGGAGCTCACAGTCTGGACAGACTGGAATGGGACAGCGGTTACACGTTCGGCCAGTATGATGAGAGACACGGACGCTGCACAATTCATCACTAATTTGAAGACGGCCATTGCAGCAGAGGATGAAGCTAGGATCGACTACGAGGGCACATTACGTATGAATGGAAGTAGAATGATGTTGAGTACGATCAAAATCACATTCATTGTAGGAACCGACTCCTCGACGTTATACAACGTGAAGCGTGCTTTTGATGATGCTTTAACTCCGAATCCCCAAAGGAATGCGGCTCAGGTTTCGAGGTCCCCTCCAGATTATGACAGCATGTTCCAGGGCATGTTACAACGACCCAGTCGGGTCCGTGTGCGCATAGAGGCCCCACCTAGGAAACGTGATCATATCGGTGCTGTGGGCCGCTTCTATGGGGCATACCGCGAGTGTACCAACAGTGAGGCTATGGAGATCAGGGGGGGGGACAGGATCGGGACCCAACGGACGGAGCACAATGTGGACCAAGCCGCAGGACCCTCAGCATCGACCCGTGGAACTGGCATCCTTTCGTATCAATACAGGGTGGACAGTGGACCGCGAGATCTGGGAGGGTGTACTTATGCGAAGCGGTGTGACGACTACATACGACACATATGTGACGAACCTTGCCGGCAGGGTGTGACGGTGCAGAGGTTCCAGTCGGGCTGGTGGCCCCGCAGCCCAGCTTAGGCTAGGCACCCAGAATCGTATGAAACAAGGGGCTACAGCAGATCGGGGATTTGCTTGCGTGAGGGCACTTCTTTCTCACGGCTGTTCAAGTGTTCTGTTTACAGGAGTGTGAACACTTACCGTCCAATTCAATCCAGCTGCTTGGCTGGTATCTAGTTTACTCAAGTGACAGGAAGGCTTCCGTAGCTTTGAGGGGGAAGTCTTGTCGCAACATAGTTCGCTCTTGGTGTAATCATGCTCGTCTTGCTATTGTGTGCTTGCGTCATCCGTGTATCTTTCTTGTCTTTGCGTACTTTCCGAACAGATCGGGGAAACGTTCACTGGAGGTGGCTTTTGAGATGCTGAAAACAATCGAAACAACTTATCGGAGGTGGAAGGAGGAGTGCAGATACACATGTTGAGCTTGCGCCCGACATCACCTGTTCAGGAGGCACGGTGACTGGAGGTGCTGTGCAGATTCTCGACGGGAGGGGATATGGGAATGATGCGGAGGATAGACGGTGGGAGGAGGACATGTGGCGATCTCAGCTGCAGGAATGGCTGTGTCGGATGCGCTTGCTGGCAATCAATTCTCTTGGCTCGCCGTGCTCTCGGCAGCCGACTTTCGTGCATCGTGCGAACAATGCTCGACGCAAGTCTGGGACGAAGACTATTGCGCCAAAAGTGCTTGACTATCTCATGGTCCCACAATCCTGGGAGGGTGACTTGGTTGAATGCCGAACGGATTGGATCCCGGAGACCCCGACTACCAACTTCTCGGATCATGCCTGTTTCTACGCCGAGTTTCATATGCAGAGCCCTCAGGCCACGAAATATCAGGGCCGCCCTGGCCACCACACGAGCCGCAAAGAGTTCCAATCGTATCGGGGGGAGGCCCAGTTTCAGTTCCTGGCGGGCGCCCAGATCCCGACGGTGCCCCCGCAACGTCTTGCTGAAACGATTGCTGGACATGCGTTGCCGCTCCTCACGGTGAGGGCCCCCAGGTACTCTCGAGGGCTCCCGCCGAGTAGGACTCCTCAGCATGCCGAGCTGGAGGTACAACTCAGAGAGGCACGTGCTAGGAAGGACAGAGCGTTGGCTCGGGACCTTCGACGTCGCATCAGACCGCTTGCGCGGGAATATCGCCGACGGAAGGTGGAGTGGGAGGCGCTGCCATCTAGGAAGGGGAGGGGGACACGTGTGACGGAGTTGAGGGTGACGGACACTGGGGGAGGGGATATGGGGCCTACGACTATGATGACGGAGGACAGGGAACTGTGGGCGGAGGAGGTGGAGCGATATGCTGTGCAGAGTATGACTTGTGATGACTCCAGAGCCCGCAATCGGGAGCTTGTGTCCACACTGCGTCGCCATGCATCTCAATCAACAGCCTCTTCGGACAACACACTTACGATTACATACTCTACTATTCTGCAGGCGCGGAGCAGGCTCCGAACAGGACGGGCCTGTGGGCCCGACGGCATCTCGGTTGAACTTCTCAAATCTCTTTCGTGGAGGTCGGTGCGTTCTATCTGTAAGGTTTTCTCTGATATATTCAACGGGCTTCGCCCGACGCCAAGGGAATGGCAGGAAGTATACCTAACACTTATGCCGAAAACGAGCAAACTGGAGACATTGCGACAAACAAGGAACCTGCTTGTCGGAAATACCTTGGCCAAGTGGTGTCTCACGTGTGTGGCGATTTTACTGGAACGATGTGTGGAACCCTTCATGAGTGATATGGCGATTTACGGTTTTACCAGCGGACGACGCTGCTGGGAGATTTCATCGGCCATGAAATGTATTGCACAACATGCTTCCACATGGGGGCGAGATCAAACGGAGTGGCTCCTCAGCTGTGACATCGAGCGGGCGTTCGATGCTGTGACGTTGCCGACAGTCTCGAGAGCGATGACGGCCCTTGGGATCAGTGCACGGTTACAGTATGCATTATTGGAGCCTCTCTCATCTACTTCATGCACGGTGCTGTTTGAAGGAGTGACAATCCCCAATGTGCAGTGGGATAGGTCGCTCCGTACTGGTGGTGCCGAATCACCTATCGCGTTCACTATTTTCACTATTGCTATGTGGCGTGATGTGATTGCTCGCCTGGATCAGCGCGGTGTCGGAGTTGAGATGCCATGCCATGATGGTCATTGTCGGTATGCACGCTGGAATCATGCTCTCTGGGCTGACCATATTTTTCTGGCCGCCAAGTCAGCATCGGAGGCGCAGGGAGCGGCCGCTGCCTTCACTACTGCTCTCAGGGATTGGGGGATGGAGTGGAAGGAGGAGAGTCTAGAGATGATGGTGTGTGGTACTCAGTACACTGATACGGTCACGGTTCAGATTGGCTCGCGGACTGTACCTTTCAAGCAGGTTGAGAGTTTGAATGTGCCGGGGTATCAGATTCCCAGAAGTTTCACTTCTATCCACACGGATGTGCAGGAGCGCGTCCAGCAGGCCCGAAGGGCATTCTTTGCGCAGGTGCAATACTTTACGTGCAGGGCGTTGCCTCTGGTGAAGAAGTTTCGTCGATATCAATCGACTGTGCAGAGCCGCCTTTTATATGCAGCAGAGGCCATCACGATTGACAGTGAGGGTGTGAGGGTTATTCATGCGTTCGAGGGTATGTGTCTTCTGAGAATGTCAGGGAGGAGGAAGCCAGGAGATGTGGGGTGGGAGGTATGGCGGCCAGCTGCACTGACACGAGTCAGGACAATCTTCTGCGATGGGGGTTTCCCGTCGGCTGTGCAGATGCTGTGTTGGAAGAGCTGGGGCATGATGCGCTCCACGAGGCAATACTTACTATCTTTGGAGGAGGACAGGGCGGCAAGGACGGAGGTAGAGGTGGAGGGATCAACGACTCAACGTGATAAACGTGTTCGCTTTGCGGATGGACGGGGGGGGGGGATGTACCTACAGCGACTGTGATGGAGGTGGAGGGGAGGATTACGGATATGGAGAGGCGGCTGGAGGATCTTTGCTCGCAGGTTGCCTGTTCCATTGCCCGCTCGCAGCCGATGCCCTCTGGAGAGGGAGCTGCCCACGCTCTCAGAGGCGAGCCACTTGCCGTCTCAAAGGGGAGGAGGGCCTTTCGAGACTCCCGACGTGCGCTTATGATGTGCAATGTTGGCTGGGTCACGGCTCGCGACACAATTACAGAGGTTCTACGACAACACGGCAACAGGGCCTTATCTAGTTCGGGCAAACGGCTTCGTGGAGGCCCTGTGTCTGTGGGCGGACGGTCTTGGCAGTTCCCATACATTCAGTTCTTTGGGGAAAAGTGGTGGGAGTCTGTACGGGGTGATTGGGTTCAGTTCTTGGAGGTATGGAAGCAACTCCTTATACGATACAACAAAACTAAGGTCTATGATTACTTTGTGGTGTCTTGGAAGGGCTCTCCTAATGGACCTCGAGGCTCCCCTGAGGCTCGAGAGAAGGCCGATACTGAGATGGTCGACACCGCGACCAACCCTCTGCACCCCAAGTTAGACTTCCCAAAGAGTCGCCGCCAAGCTTGCAATGCGATATGCGATGATCCAGGAACGCGCGACTGTTGTGGGTATATCGTCAGAGGGTTTGGCTGCTGAGTTCAAGGGGACTCATATACTATCTGCTCCCTGGGCTCCAGGGGTTAAATGGCAGATGTGGAATCGTGGCTACTGCAATGGAGCGACAGCTTGCCGATGATTGATTGCTACCTTTGAGCTCGCCGCGTGTTTCTATCTGAGGGGCTGCTGCCTTGGGACGTGAGAATGGAGACACGGATTCAGGAGGACAAACACGAGCGGATGAATTGACGCATGAGGCCAGATGTGGCCGCACATTCTACAGAACTCATTGTTATCTATATCCATTCGAAACTTATCTCTTACCGTTCGCCATCAGGGGAGGCTTTGATGGCGGGGTTGACCAGCAAGGATCAGGTGTGGTTTTCTGGCTTCAGATCGGCGTAATCAATACTCAGTGGCAATCCCAGTGAAGATAGGAATTCGCTTCCGCGAGAACGTAGGGCCCCTTCCCTGCTGGCATGGGAGTTGCTGGTTTCTAGGCCGTTGCCCAGCGTTTGGAGGCGATGTGGGCCGAGCGCCGTGGCTCATCGAAGAAGGAGCTACAGTCACAGAATGTGAATTGTCGGCAGCCGAAGCGCTGCTTAGCGCTGCCCGTGTGCTTCTGCGGGACCGGTCCTCGCCCAGCTGCACCCAGCTGGGAACGCGAGTCCAAACAAACAAAACAAACCAACGAGTCGAGCTAGGAAAGCTCTACGAGTTTCCCGGCTCAAGACATCTCGGCTCTAGGGCTCCTGGACCCCACAGGAGCTCAGGGGGTGTCGGCGCCGCGGGGAAGCGGCGCGGCGGCCATCGCTGCCATCGACGAGTACGGCATCTTCCAGGCAAGCCAGGCCGCCTGCTGTGTGTGCTGTAATTTGTTGTTTTGTTGTCGTGTGTGCAAAGACGGACGGGTACGACTTTTCAGTGCTTGCGAGACGTTTCCAGCTGGAGGATATTTCCCCGACTGTTCCATATTTGCAGTACTCACAGGATTACGGACAGAGACCAGATTCCGCTGTTGAGAGGGCATCTCGGAAAAGGCAAATTCAGGATACCGAGCAGATTGTACGTGACCTTCCATTGGACGGGAGATTGAATACTGCCGACTCCACACCAGATAGTGATAGCCATTGTGTTGTCCCACCTTCATTTGTGAATATTAATACAGGACTCATGAATATGATGCAGACTCCTTCCAACGCAGCTGTGGCGGGAGCTACAACCAACGGAGGGCGTGCGGGAGGGGTTCCAGTAGGTCAGGTCAGTCCTGGAGGTCAAGGATCTGGAGGCGCTCCTGTTGTTCCTAGAGGCCCAGCTCCACAAGGTGCTCTAGGGGGACCACCAGGTATGCCCACGGAGGCACAACAAGCGGCGGCCCAAGCGGCTGTTGTCCCTGAAGGTGCTGGGGAGCGTCAGGGTATGCAGGGTGTTAGCGACGACGCCCAACGAAATGTCAAACATCGTGTCAACGGTCCTCAGGAGGCACTCTTGGGGGAACTCGAGGAGAAGCGAAAGAAACTCAGTGTGGTCTCGGACGAGGCCCCATCCTGGTTCAAGGCCTTCGCGGAGCTCAACGTACTCGAGAGCAAAGTTAGGCAACAAGAAAACGTCGAAATTAGGGCCGATATCCAGAGCATCTCGAACCGTCAGGAGGCCTCCGACATCAGGATGAGCAACTTGGAACGACAAATGCAGGATCTCAAGAAGAACCCCAGTGTGATATCAGGTGCTGCCTCGACCACGGCACCTTCCTATGGAGGAGGCCCACCAGGACTCTCGGGACTATCCAGCTTCAATCCCAGCTATGTGGAGCTCACAGGCTGGACTGACTGGAACGGGACAGCGGTGACACGTTCGGCCAGTATGATGAGACACGGACGCTGCACAATTCATCACTAATTTGAAGACGGCCATCGCTGCAGAGGATGAAGCTAGGATCGATTACGAGGGCACATTACGTATGAATGGAAGTAGAATGATGTTGAGTACGATCAAAATCAAATTCATTGTAGGAACCGACTCTTCGACACAATACAACGTGAGGCGTGCTTTTGATGATGCTTTAACTCCGAATCCCCAGGGGAATGCGGCTCAGGTTTCGAGGTCACCTCCAGACTATGACAGCATGTTCCAGGGCATGTTACAACGACCCAGTCGGGTCCGCGTACGTATAGAAGCTCCACCATGGAAACGTGATCATATCGGAGCTGTGGGACGCTTCTATGGGACATGCCGCGAGTGTACCAACAGTGAGGCCATGGAGATCAGGGGGGAGACAGGGTCGGGACCCAACGGACGGAGCACAATGTGGACCAAGCCGCAGGATCCTCAGCATCGACCTGTGGAACTGGCATCCTTTCGTATCAATGCGGGGTGGACAGTGGACCGCGAGATCTGGGAGGGTGTACTTATGCGCAGCGGTGTGACGACTACATACGACACATTTGTTGCGAGTCTTGCCGGCAGGGTGTGACGGTGCAGAGGTGCCAGTCGGGCTGGTGGCCCCACAGCCCAACATAGGCTAGGCACCCAGAATCTTATGAAACAAGGGGCTACAGCAGATCGGGGATTTGCTTGCATGAGGGCACTTCTTTCTCACGGCTGTGAAGTGTTCTGTTTGCAGGAGTGTGAACACTTACCGTCCAATTCAATTCAGCTGCTTGGCTGGCACCTAGTTTATTCAAGTGACAGGAAGGCTTCCATAGCTTTGAGGGGGAAGTCTTGTCACAACATAGTTCGCTCTTGGAGTAGTCATGCTCGTCTTGCTATTGTGTGCTTGCGTCATCCATGTATCTTTCTTGTCTCTGCATACTTTCCGAACAGATCGGAGAATCGTTCATTGGAGGTGGCTTTTGAGATGCTGAAAACAATCGAAACAACTTATCGGAGGTGGAAGGAGGAGTGCAGATACACATGTGAGCTTGTGATTGCAGGGGATTTTAATGTTGAGCTTGCGCCCGACATCACCTGTTCAGGAGGCACGGTGACTGGAGGTGCTGTGCAGATTCTCGACGGGAGGGGATATGGGAATGATACGGAGGACAGACGGTGGGAGGAGGACATGTGGCGATCCCAGCTGCAGGAGTGGCTGTGTCGGATGCGCTTGCTGGCAGTCAATTCTCTCGGCTCGCCGTACTCTCGGCAGCCGACTTTCGTGCGTCGTGCGAATAATGCTCGACGCAAGTCTGGGGCGAAGACTATTGCGCCAAAAGTGCTTGACTATCTCGTGGTCCCACAATCCTGGGAGGGTGGCTTGGTTGAACGCCGAACGGATTGGATCCCAGAGACCCCGACTACCAACTTCTCGGATCATGCCTGTGTCTACGCCGAGTTCCATATGCAGAACCCTCAGGTCACGAAATATCAAGGCCCCCCTAGCCACCACACAAGCCACAAAGAGTTCCAATCGTATCGGGAGGAGGCCCAATTTCAGGTCCTGGCGGACGTCCAGATCCCGACGGTGCCCCCACAACGTCTTGCTGAAACGATTGCTGGACATGCGTTACCGCTCCTCACGGTGAGAGCCCCAAGGTACTCTCGAGGGCTCCCGCCGAGTAGGACCCCCCAGCATGCCGACCTGGAGGTGCAACTCAGGGAGGCACGTGCTAGGAAGGACAGAGCGTTGGCTCGGGACCTTCGACGTCGCATCAGACCGCTTGCGCGGGAATATCGCCGACGGAAGGTGGAGTGGGAGGACTACCATCTAGGAAGGGGAGGAGGACACGTGTGACGGAGTTGAGGGTGACGGACACTGGGGGAGGGGATGTGGGTCCTACGACTATGATGACGGAGGACAGGGAACTATGGGCGGAGGAGGTGGTGCGATATGCTGTGCAGAGTATGACTTGTGATGACTTCAAGAGCCCGCCAATCGGGAGATGGTGTACACACTGCGTCGCCATGATCTTCAATTCTAACAGCCTCTCGACAAAACACATTACGATCACATACTCACTATTCTGCGCGCGGAGCAGGACTACAAGACGCTCAGGACGGGCTGTGGGGCCCCCATCAATCTTCGGGTGAAATTCTTCAAGCTATTTCGTTGGAGGTCAGGGTCTGATTGGTTAAGGTTTTCTCTGAATATCAACGGGCTTCGCCCGACGCCAAGGGAATGGCAGGAAGTATACCTAACACTTATGCCGAAAACGAGTAAACTGGAAACATTGCGACAAACAAGGATCCTGCTTGTTGGAAATACCTTGGCCAAGTGGTATCTCACGTGCGTGACGATTTTACTGGAAAGATGTGTGGAACCCTTCATGAGTGATATGGCGGTTTACGGTTTTACCAGCGGACGGCGTTGCTGGGAGATTTCATCGGCCATGAAATGTATTGCACAGCATGCTTCCACATGGGGGAGAGATCAAACGGCGTGGCTCCTCAGCTGTGACATCGAGCGGGCGTTCGATGCTGTGACGCTGCCGACAGTCTCGAGAGCGATGACGGCCCTGGGGATCAGTGCACGGTTACAGTATGCGTTATTGGAGCCTCTCTCATCTACCTCATGCACGGTGCTGTTTGAAGGAGTGACAATCCCAAATGTGCAATGGGACAGGTCGCTCCGTACTGGGGGTACCGAATCACCTATCGCGTTTACTATTGTCACTATTGCTATGTGGCGGGATGTGATTGCTCGCCTGGACCAGCGCGGTGTCGGAGTCGAGATGCCATGCCATGACGATCACTGCCGGTATGCACGGTGGAATCATGCTCTCTGGGCCGACAATATTTTTCTGGCCGCCAAGTCAGCATCGGAGGCGCAGGTAGCAGCCACTGCCTTCACCACTGCTCTCAGGGATTGGGGGATGGAGTGGAAGGAGGAGAGTTTAGAGATGATGGTGTGTGGTACTCAGTACACTGATACGGTCACGGTTCAGATTGGCTCGCGGATTGTACCTTTCAAGCATGTTGAGAGTTTGAATGTGCTGGGATATCAGATTCCCAGAAGTTTCACTGCTATCCACACGGATGTGCAGGAGCGCGTCCAGCAGGCCTGACGGGCGTTCTTTGCGCAGGTGCAGTATTTTACGTGCAGGGCGTTGCCTCTGGTGAAGAAGTTTCGTCGATATCAATCGACTGTGCAGAGCCGCCTTTTATATGCAGCAGAGGCCATCACGATTGACAGTGAGTGTGTGAGGGTTACTCATGCGTTCGAGGGTATGTGTCTTCTGAGAATGTCAGGGAGGAGGAAGCCAGGAGATGTGGGGTGGGAGGTATGGCGGCCAGCTGCACTGACACGTGTCAGGACAATCTTCTGCGATGGGGGTTTCCCATCGGCTGTGCAGTTGCTGTGCTGGAAGAGCTGGGGCATGATGCGCTCCACGAGGCAATATTTACTATCTTTGGAGGAGGACAGGACGGCAAGGACGGAGGTTGAGGTGGAGGGATCAACGACTCAACGTGCTAAACGTGTTCGCTTTACGGAGGGACGGGGGGAGGATATACCTGCTGCGACTGTGATGGAGGCGGAGGGGAGGATTACGGACATGGAGAGGAGGCTGGAGGATCTCTGCTCGCAGGTCGCCTGTTCCATTGCCCGCTCACAGCCGATGCCCTCTGGAGAGGGAGCTACCCACACTCTCAGAGACGAGCCGCTTGCCGTCTCAAAGGGGAGGAGGGCCTTTCGAGACTCCCGACGCGCGCTTATGATGTACAATGTTGGCTGGGTCACGGCTCGCGACACAATAACAGAGGTTCTACGACAACACGGCAGCAGGGCCTTATCTAGTTCGGGCAAACGGCTTCGTGGAGGCCCTGTGTCTGTGGGCGGACGGTCTTGGCAGTTCCCATACATTCAGTTCTTCGGGGAAAAGTGGTGGGAGTCTGTACGGGGTGATTGGGTTCAGTTCTTGGAGGTATGGAAGCAACTCCTTACACAATACAACAAAACTAAGGTCTATGATTACTTTGTGGTGTCTTGGAAGGGCTCTCCTAATGGACCTCGAGGCTCCCCTGAGGCTCGTGAGAAGGCCGATACTGAGATGGTCGATGCCGCGACCAACCCTCTGCACCCCAAGTATGACCCCAAAGAGTCCGCCAAGCTTGCAATACGTTATGCTATGATCCAGGAGCGTGCGACTGTGTGGGATATATCATCAGAGGGTTTTGCTGTTGAGTTCAAGGGTGACTCACTACTTATCTGCTCCTGGCTCCAGGGTAAATGGAGATGTGAGAATCGTGGCTACTGCAAGAGGACAGCTGCCATGATTGATTGTACCTTTGAGCTCGCCGCGTGTTTCAATCTGAGGCCTGCTGCCTTGGGACGTGAGATATGGAGACACGAATTCAGGGAGGACAATACACGAGCGGATGAATTGACGCATGAGGCCAGATATGGCCGCACATTCTACAGAACTCATTGTTATCTATATCCATTCGAAACTTATCTCGTACCGTTCGCTATCAGGGGAGGCTTTGATGGCGGGGTTGACCAGCAAGGATCAGGATGTGGTTTCTGGCTTCAGATCGGCTTAATCAATACTCAGTGCAATCCCAGTGAGATAGGAATCGCTTCCGCGAGAACCGTGGGCCCCTTCCCTGCTGGGCATGAGTTTGCTGTTTCTAGTGCCGTGCCCCTCGTTTGGAGGGATGTGGCCGAGGCCGCGTGGCTCCTCGAAGGAGCTACAGTCACAGAATGTGAATTGTCGGCAGCCGAAGCGCTGCTTAGCGCTGCCCGTGTGCTTCTGCGGGACCGGTCCTCGCCCAGCTGCACCCAGCTGGGAACGCGAGTCCAAACAAACAAACAAAACCAAGGTTGACGGTTTACCGCCGGCGCCCAGTTTCAGAGCGTGCCCTCTTTGCTCTCCGGGTTTGGAACGCTACCAAATTCTGGCGCGCTGGAGAGCTAGTTGGCAAGAAAAATCTCGACGGACCTTTTGCTAACTTTGGTCGGTTGAAAATTTTCTTCTCGAAATTCAACCATTCGTTAGAGCTCTAGTAACTCGTTGAGCTTCCCTTTGCAAGTTATTGCTGGAAGCTTAAGAGTAATTCTGGCGCGCTGGAGAGCTAGTTGGCAAGAAAAATCTCGACGGAACTTTTGCTGATTTTTGGTCGGTTGAAAATTTTGTTCTCGAAATTGAACCATTCGTTAGAGCTAGTATTTTTTTCCGTGATATTTGATCTTATTTCCGCTCGCCATCTTGATCTCAGCTCGATCGGGTACTTTTTACTGTCAAAAAGCACACGGGCGGGATCGGCCATTTCGAGTCATCTTGATACGTAGATAACTCGAGCTTCAGGACAGCTACATACAGAGCTGGTAAGCACAGCTATCCGATTCAGAATGATCAGGCGCGTTCGCCTGTTGAATCCAGAGGTCTGATCTCGGTCTGCTAGCCGAGCTAGGTCCGCAAACCTATTCGTATTATTCGAGTCATCTTGACATACGCTCTCGGTTATCTGTAGTTAACTCGAGCTACAGGACAGCTACAGAGCTGATACGTAGAGAATCTGATTTAGAATCATCAGTGGCCGTTATCTGTTGAATCCAGAGCTCTGAAATCGGTCTGCTGCCCGACCTAGAATCGCGGAACTGTTCGTATTGTTCGAGTCATCTTGAGAGGTGCTGTCGGTTTCCTGCACTTGACTCGGGCTGTAGGGGGGCTGCAGGGCTGGTAATCACTGGAATCGATTTGGAGACATCAGGCGCGTGCCTTTCGAATCCAGAGATCCAAACTCTGTCTACTGCCCGAACTAGGTCTGCAAAACTATTCGTATTGTTCGAGTCATCCTGAGAGGTGCTGTCGGTTTCCTGCACTTAACTCGAGCTGAAGGGGGGGGGCTGCAGGGCTGGTAATCACAGGAATCGACTCAGAGACATCAGACGCGTCCGTCTGTCGCATGGAGAGGTCTGAACTCGGTCTGATACTCGAGCTAGGTTTGCCAAACTATTCGTATTGTTCGAGTCATCTTGAGAGGTGCTATCGATTTACGCGCGTAACTCGGGCTGTAGGCGAGCTACAGAGCTCGTACAGAAGACAATCCAGAAGCATCGGGGGCGTTCGGCTGTTGCATCCGAGAGGTCTGAAATTGCTTGGGCTGAAAAAATATTTTTTCTGTGTAAGTTTCTTCGACATTATATGTTGTCAGGAAGCTCTACGAGTCCCCCGGCTCAAGGCTCAAGGCGCTCGACATTTGATCCCCTCTGCCTGGGTTACCTCCAGTGGGATCGAGTGCGCGTCAGGGAGTCACACGCCTGCCGCCTAGAGTAATCTTGCACTGTCATTCATTTGACACGTTTGATCGCCTTGAGTGGTCGTCAATTGATTTGTTTCACACGTTTGTCGCCTAGAGTGATATTGCACTGCCATTCATTTGACACGTTTGATCGCCTTGAGTGTTCTTCAATTGATTTGTTTTGTTGGGTGCTTCCGAGGCAGTCTTTGCAATCTTTCGCTATGCCACACGTACGGAGTGCGAGTGCTCGCATTATGCGTCGGGCGCTGGCTGTTAAAAATGGATACTGTGTGTATTTACCTATTCGTTTGCCTCTGGATGGTTTGGTGCCACCTACGTGTCTCCCACCACCAGGGCTGGAGCGGGCGATTGCCGATTTGGTTCTAGATTATCTCTTGTTGCGCGATCCACCTGTTGTTAAACGCAGTTTGGAGGAGGAGGAGAAGGAGGCTGACATTATGACTGTTTCGGAGAATCTTTCTTGCCGTATGCAGGCGTCTGAATCGCTGGTTGCTGTAGATATTGGTGTGCAGGCTTCTGAATCGCTGGTTGATGTTGGAGTGCAGACGGTTGATATTGGAGTGCAGGCTTCGGTAGATATTGGAGTGCAGGCTTCTTCTAGTACGGATGTTGCGGACTTTCATTGTGAAGTCGGCTGTCAGACAGAGAGTGTCGTTGGGATGGAGGGAGGAGCTTCAGGAGTTCTTTTTGGGAAAGTGACTGTGGCGGCGGAGGAGGAGCTGGAGGCACCCTCGTGTGCGGAGTCTTCTCCGAACGTGCAGTCTGTTTCTGATAGCCGCGCCTTGTCAGGAGCGTCCCAGGGGTGTCTGAATCGCCCCGTCACGCTCAATGAAGCATCGAAGGAGTCGCGCCAGAGGACTCGAGGGAGAGATCGTGACCAGGTCATTGGGACATCGACGTGCTCTCAGGCCACCATTGCCGATGTCAAAGCGTGGATTGGCGATGTTGCCAGCATCAACGAGTTGAATGCGATCCAGTATTTAAAGAACGGAATGGATTTGTTTGATAAGCTGGTGACAGAACGTGGGTTCTCTACAAAGAGGGCCCAAACAGATTATGCTCGGAAACTGTATGAGATGCTCCAGAATGTGCAAGCGACACCGGAGGATCTTTTGGGATTCTTCGAGGTGCACAGGTTCTTGACAGGACAAATGAACCGCGCCGAGACTGCCAAGTTTCTGGAGGTTTCCAAGTGCAGCGATTACCGAATAATATTCTTCGGACGCCCGAGGAGTTTCGACAAGTTGGGATGAAGCTATTCGTGCGCAAGTGGATTGTTGACTGTGATTGCATAGTCTCGTTTGTTTGTGCTCTAAGAATTCAGTGTGTGCATGTTCAGTTCTTGGCCAGGTCTCCTGGCTCTCACGTCGTAACATTATCCTTGCCTTATCAAAGCCAGCTTTGATGGGGGTGTTTGTAGCCGCGGAAGTGCCTGTGGTGTGTGTGGTTACAGATTGGTCTGCGAAACAAATATATCTTCTCGCGGACCGACATCATTTTCAAGGATGTGTATCTTGAGGCTTGGTGTCTGCCACCAAGCGCCACTGTTACAGATACGGAACTATCAGCGGCGGAGCGCGTATGCGATGTGCTCCCACAGGTAGTGCAGACCTTCTTTGATCATTCGCAGGGATAAGTCACACATTGTTTCTTCTTTATCTGTGTTCTTGTTTATTCCAACAGCTTCGCTGTTCACTGACTCATTCGTTTTTATCTTTGTGTGCTTTGCGTTTGATTGTGTCATTGCGGCATGCGTTTCTCTTCATTCCTTCAGCTTCGCTGTGTGGTATAAGAGCTGACTGCTTGCGTGATAAATAAGAGGCTCTGTTTCGCCTGATACTTTGTTGGACCTGGCCTTAGTGGCCAAGACGGTCCCAGCAAAGACGCAAAAAAAACAAAGGTTGACGGTTTACCGCCGGCGCCCAGTATTTTTTCTGACCACATTCGATCTTACCGCTGGCAATCTTAATCTCAGCTCGATCGGGTAAATATTTCTGGAAAAATGCATCGCGGCGGGACCGGCTGTTTCGAGTTATCTTGATACGCGTTGTCGGTATTTTGTACTTAACTTGAGCTGTAGGGCAGCTACAGAGCTGATTCTCACAGAAATCGATTGCGAATCATCAGGCGCGTTCGTCTGTTCCATCTAGAGGTCTAAACTCGGTCTGCTGCCCGAGCTAGGTCCGCGAAACTATTCGTGTTCTTGGAGTATCTTCAGAGGTGCTAACAGTTTTCTGCACTTAACACGGGCTGTAGGGGGGCTACAGAGCTCGTCTCACAGGAATCTCGGAGAGATCAGGCTCGTCCGCCTGCCGAATCCAGAGCTCGGAACTCGGTGTGCTGCCCGAGCTAGGTTCGCAAAACTATTCCTATTCGTCGAGTCATCTTGAGAGATGCTGTCCGTTTTCTGCGATTAACTCGAGCTGTAAGGGGGCTGCAGGGTTGGTAATCACTGGAATTGATTCAGAGACATCAGTCGCGTCCAGCTGTCGCATTCAGAGCCCTGAACTCGGTCTGCTGCTCGAGCTAGGTCCGTGAAGCTATTCGTATTCTTTGAGTCATCTTCAGAGGTGCTGTCGATTTTCTACACTTAACTCAGGCTGTAAGGAGCTGCAGGGCTGGTAATCACAGGAATCGATTCGGATACATCAGGCGCGTCTGAACTCGGTCTGATACTCGAGCTAGATTCGCGAAACTATTGTATTGTTCGAGTGATCTTGAGAGGTGCTGTCGGTTTTCGCACGTAACTCGGGCTGTAGGAGAGCTACGGAGCTCGTGCGCACAGAAAACGATCCCGAAGCATGAGGGGCGTTTGGCTGTGGCATCGAGAGGTCTGAAATCGTTTAGGATGAAAAACTATTCGTTCTCTGCAATTTTTTCGACATTATCTATGCAGAGAAAGCTCTACGAGTCCCCCGGCGGTAAGGGAGGTTGACGGTTCACCGCCGGCGCCCAGTTTGGATGGTCTTGAAAAATATTGAAAGATATTTGACAATTCATTTGAGAAACCAGATTTTTCGCATCTGTAGTGGGTTATGGCGCGTCCGCCAGTAAAATTTCCAGGCCCATAGGTGCAGTATTACTATCAAAACACTTGGAGGAACCGAGGTTGTATAAAAACAGAAAAACGTGTTTTTTCGAGTTTTTCGTTTCTCGCCTCAGCAGCTTTCTCCATCTGTTCCGACGATCGCTATGCAAGAGAAGAGCTCTATGAGGTTCCCGGCGGTAACGAGGTTGACGGTTCACTGCCGGTTCCAGTTCCGGGCAGACAAGCTCTGTCCTGAGCACGACCTGAGCAGGTTGTTAAACTGCTCGAGTTGGAAAGGGAGCCCCGATCTGAGCAGGTTGTTAAACTGCTCGGGAAGAGACAGAGAAGAAGCCAGAGAGGGAAAAGGGCAGGAGGGAAAGAACAAATAATGGACAGGACAGAAGCAAAGAACTAGACAGAGAGAAAAAGAACAGAAACAGAGGAAGCAGCAGAGAAGGACAGAAAAAGGAACAACAAAACAAAGGAGACACGAGACAGGGAGAGAATAACAGTAGAGAAGACAAGCAGAAAGAAAGGGAGCCGGAGCCTAGCGGGAGCGACGACGAAAACGACGGCGACGACATCCCCGACGCCCGCGCCGCAGCGCCGCGCGGCCGCCAGCGCATCCCCAGCCCCGCAGAGCCGGCCGGGGGGGGCGCGCACGGCAGGCCCGGCGCCTGAGCGGCGCTGGACGCGCTCTCGGGCTTCCGGCACTGGCCGGCTCGGGAGCGCGAACCTCCTCACTCCGGTCCATCCCTCGGACCGGAGTTCTCTCTTTGCACCTCGCCGCCTCGTTGGCGCTCTATAGCACGTGCTATGGAGACCTTGGAGGACAACATCGGGAGCCGTGCCGGGCCCTTTGTCGTCTCGGGCGGGGGCGAGTGGCCACTGGACCCAATAGCACAGCAGTACCGGGGTGCTATTGTAGGGGCCAGCACGTACTCGTCCCGGGCGCCGTACTGGGTCGAACCCTCCACTCCAGGCCGAGAGGCACCCCCTGGGCCGTACCGGACAGGGCAGATCAGATGAGTTAGATTCAATCCCTCCGACTGCTTGCTGCACACGGCAGAGAGCTCCACACTGGGAGGGGGAAATGCTCGCTATTTGACTCGTAGAGCTTCCCTAAGCTAGCAGCTGGAAGCTTAAGAGTAATTCGGACGCACTGGCGGGCTAGTTGGCTCGAAAAATCTCGACGGAACTTTTGCTGACTTTTGCTCAGTTGAAAACTATGTTCTCACAAACATTTGTTAGAGCTCTAGTATTTTTCCCGTGATATTCGATCTTATGCCCGCTTGCCATCTTGATCTCAGCTCGATCGGGTGAATATTACTATCGAAGAGCACTGTGGCGGGATCGGCCGTTTGGAGTCATCTTGATACGCGCTGTCGGTATATTGGACTTAACTCGAGATACAAGACAGCTACAGAGCTGGTAAGCACACCTTATCGATTCAGAATTATGAGGCGCGTTCGTCCGTTGCATCTGAGGACTCGGTATGCTAGCCGAGCTAGGACCGCAAACCTATTCGTATTATTCGAGTCATCTTGACAGGCGCTCTCGGTTTTCTGTACTTAACTCGAGCTATAGGACAGCGACAGAGCTCATAAGTACAGAAGTCGATTCAGAATCATCAGTCGCGCTTGTCTGTTGAATCCAGAGCTCTGAACTCGATCTGCTGCCCGCTCTAGAATCGCGAGACTATTCGTATTGTTCGAGTCATCTTGAGAGGTGCTGTCGGTTTTCTGTACTTAACTCGGGCTGTCTGGGGGCTACAGTGCTGGTAGTCACAGGAATCGATTCGGAGACATCAGGCGCGTCGGCCTGTCGAATCCAGAGCTCGGAACTCGGTCTGCTGCCCGAACTAGGTCCGCGAAACTATTCGTATTGTTTGAGTCATCCTGAGATTCTGTTGGTTTTCTGCACTTAACTCGGGCTGTAGGGCTGCAGGGCTGGTAATCACAGGAACCGATTCGGAGACATCAGACGCGTCCGCCTGTCGCATTCAGAGGCCTGAACTTGGTCTGATACTCGAGCTAGGTTTGCCAAACTATTCGTCTTGTTCGAGTATCTTCAGGGTTGCTGTCGATTTTCGCACGTAACTCGGGCTGTAGGAGAGCTACAGAGCTCGTGCAGAAGACAATCCAGAAGCATCGGGGGCGTTCGGCTGTTGCATCGAGAGGTCTGAAATCGCTTGGGCTGAAAAACTATACGTTCTCTGCATTTTTTTCGACATTATATAGTGTCAGGAAGCTCTACGAGTCTCCTCGCGGTAACAAAGGTTGACGGTTTACCGCCGGTGCCCAGTTTTCACGGGCGTTTGGCCCGGCGCGCGGTTTCCGGGACCGGGACCGGGACCCGGTCGAGGGCGCGCACGAGGACGGGACCAGTGCAGGGAGTGGTCGCGGTTACTGCAGGTGGTGCGCGGAGCGCCCAGCGCTGGTCTGGAAGTCGCGCGCATGGGACGAGCGGGTGCAGGAGTGTCTGCGCGCAGAGCACGAGGTGGTCCATCAGGAGGTCGTCGATGATTCCACGTTGAAGGCGGCGGAGCGTGAGCAGAAATCGATCCGGAAAGCGGGCCGCGCGTCGTGCCGGCGGTCTCGGTGTGCGCGGCGGGAGGCGGAGTGGACGCGGCGGACGGAGGCGGCGGCCGAGTGGAATGAGCAGCTTGTACACTGTGTGTTGCTCCCTGTCGTGCCCTGCGCCTTGCTGCGCGCGTCGCCAGAGCGGGTCTCGTCTGGCCGCAGCGCGCGGGGGGCGGCTTCCAAGAGCGAGCGATTGGAGCAGTTCCTCACTGTGCGCGCGGCCCGTCCCGTCGTCCCGAGTGAGCCGCCGGGGCGCGCGCCCCGCACCGCCGTCGCGGCTGCGCTCGACGCGTCGTCGTGGACCGTGATGGGGCCCTGCGCGCTGCCTGCGTTCTCGTTGCTCTTGGCGTGTGCCCACCACAGCCAGACAGAAGAGTGGTGATGACGAGGAAGATCGCGGTGGCGCGCTGGTGGCGGCACCAGGATGTGTTCGCGCGGGAGCTCCCGGACGCGCCCGAGCTGGCCGATCGTGCAGCCGCGGTCGTTACTGCCAGGTGGTTCTGCTGCGTTCTCTACGGGCTCTCGGCGCGGACGTGTGGCCGCCGCTGCGTCTGTGCGTGCCGTTTCTCGCCGGGCGTGGGCGTCGGCGGGGCGAAGTGCCCGACCGCGCAGGAGTCCAAGGGCTTCGTCGGGGACCTGGCCGTCTGCGCTGCCTGCGCCATGATCGCTCTCGGAGCGTGTCCGGCGGGGCTCAGCGGGGCGACGCAGGACGGCGCCGTGCCCATGTCTGCGAGTGCGTTCGGTGCCGCGCGCCCACCGCGCCCACGGCCGCGCGGCGGACGCGGGCGGGGGAACCGCCGCGCGCGCGCCAGTTCTCCCGCCGAGTGGCGTGGGAAGTGCCTGCAGAGCGCAGTGGCTGATCTCGTGGGGGGCGACGCCGCGCGGCATTTCGGCCGCGCGTGTAAGAACCACGAGGGTTCGGGCGCTTGTGGGTCGCTGTTGCAGCGCTGGAATCTGGAGGTCGTGGTCCAGCACTTGCGCTCCCGCTTCCTGCACTTGCGCGTGTTCTCTGCAGAATCTGCGGAAGCGTTCGAAGCGCAGGAAGGAAGGCGTGTGGCGTGGGCGCTGGGGGACGCGGCGGGCTTCTGCGCTGGTGCTCTGCTGTGGCTCGACGGCGGCCACGTGTGCGCGGTGGAGGAGTGGGTGGGTTCTGGAGATGTAGAGTGGGGGGAAGCCGAGAGCGCGCCGTGGTGTCGCGTCGTCGCTCGCGGGCGTTCGAGCTCGGTGTCGCGGTCGCCGCGAGCGGGTGCGGGGCGTGGCGCGCTGAGGGCCGGGGCGCCGAAGCGCCGCGTGGAGCAGGGTGCCGCAGGGGCGCAGGGCGCGCGCGGGGGCGCGCGCGACGGTGTGGACGCGGAGGTGTTGGCGCGCATGACTCGCAATCAGTTGCATGAGCTGGCAACGCGATTGCGGGCGGAGGGCGACGAAGACGCGCCATCCTCGCGGCAATGGAATGTTCAGCAACAGAAGCGGGTGCGATTGGAGGCCGATGCGCACAGGGCTGCGCTCGCGGCGCACCTGGGCATCGACATGAGCGGTGTCCAGCATGCTGGCGCGGAGGCGCGATCGCGGGACCACTCGGAGGAGATGCTGGGCGAGCTGGCGAGGCACGTGGAGGAGCACGGCCGTTTGCCGCACCAGCGTGAGTCCGCGCTCGGAAAATGGGTTCATCACGTGAGTTTTGGGGAGGTGGCGCTGACCCCCGAGCAGCGCGCGCGGTTCGACGGGCTCGTGGACCGGCGGGAGGAGAGGCGTGCGCGCGCCCGCGCGATGCTGGACCGCATCGGGGAGCACGTGGAGGTGCTCGACGAGCTGCCGAAGCAAGGGGCAGAAGACGAGGAGGAGGCAAAGCTCGCGCGTTGGATCCACAATGTCTGCACTGGCCACCACCAGCTGGATGATGACAACAAGGAGAGGTTCGATCGTTTGGTGGACAGGCGTGCGTGGCAGCGGCGGACGGCGCAGGAGCGCGTGCTCGAGGTGAAGGTGTTCGTGGAGAGGCACGGGCGAGGGCCGCAGCGCTTCGGTCACGACGACGATCCGCGGGAGCATCTGCTCGCGCGTTGGGTGGGGAACGTCCGAGCGCGCGGCGTCGAGGGCCTGGGCGAGGGCTGGCGCGCGCAGCTGGAGGCGGCGCTGGACGCGGATCTCATCCAGGCCCAGGCGCTCGAGGCGTGGTGCGAGAAGAACCAGAGGATGCCCGTGGAGAGGGCCGAGGATGACGAGGAGCGCAAGCTGGCCAAGTTCATCGCGAATCGCGAGCGTGGTGGCCGCGAGGCGTCGTTTAACGCGACCGACACCTTCGACGCGCTGCGGCAGAAGTGCGCGCAGGCGGCCGCCGCGCGCCGCGATGCCGAGCGTAGGGGGGCGGAGGCGCGGGCGCTCGAGGCGCGGCGGCAGGAGCTGCTGCAGCGCGCGGCGGAGGAGGAGGAGGCCTGCGAGGAGGAGGAGGAGCAGGAGGGGGAGGAGGACCCGGCTGAGTGCCTCGCGGAGGAGCGGCGCGCGGAGGTCACGCCGGATATGTTCGCTAGGTTCCAGAGGGCAGACAGGGCGCTCGCTCGGCGGGTGAAGTCCGCGCTCGTGGGCGCCCTGTTGTCGTGCGTGGACGCGCTGCAGGGCGCCCCGCTCGGGCTCGACGTCTTCGCTGCCCTGGCCAAAGACAGGCGGGTCCGCGAAGCCATGGCTCCCCCGGCGGCCGAAGAGCCGCGCCGGGAGGCGCTCGGGGAGGAGGATGAGGGGGAGGAAGAACAGGAGCAGGAAAAAGAGGAGCAGGAAGAGGAGGAGCAGGAGCAGGAAGAGCAGGAGCAGGAGAGGGGCGACGAGGAGCGGAGGGAGCAGGAGGAGGGAGACGCAGTGATGGCGGACGCGGGGGAAGAGCCGCAGGGCATGGCGGACGAGGAGGAGCTGCCCACGGGCATCGGCGAGGAGCACAAGGATTTCGTGCGGTACGTGCTGGCGACCTGCATGCTGTCGTCGGTGCCCGTCGCGCCCAGGTTCTTCGCGGGGGAGGCCCTGGACGCGGAGCTGCAGCGGCAGGTGGCGGAGCTGGAGCGGCTGCGGGACGTCGCCCTGGGGCTCGACGCGGCCACGGCGCAGGGCAACGTTGCGCGGTCGCAGGCGATCCGGCGCCTGCGCCAGGCCGACCCCGAGCTGCTGCGCCGCACGCCCGTGCCCAAGTCGGACGTGCGGGAGCCTTGGGAGCAGTGGCAGTGCCTGCTCCAACGTTTCGAGCAGGAGGGCGTGGAGCGCGAGGTCTGGGTCTGCTGCCGCCCCGAGCCGCTGCGCTGGCGCGCGCCGCTCCGCGACGACGGCAAGCCCGGGCCGGTCCGCGCGCCGCTGCTGCCGTCGCTGGACGCCGCCGAGGGAGAGGTCTGGAGGCCGGGTGAGGTGCGCGAGGCGACGCGGCAGGCGCGGCACGCAGAGCAGGCGCGGCGGGACGGCGCTGCTGGCGCCCCGGTGCACGGCAGCGTGCCCATGCGCCTGGCCTCCGATTTCCTGTGCTACAAGTGCCAGCAGGATTTCGAGGGCGCGCGGGAGCTGACCGACGGAGAGGTTGATGGTTGGTGTAAGAGGTTGCATTTCGCGCCGAAGAAGCTGCCTAGCCAGGCGGTGAAGCGCGAGGCGGTGGAGGCGGAGCGCGCGCGCCCGCGCCAGGGAGCGCGCGCGGGCGGCCCAGTGCGCGGCGAGGGGGGAGAACGGATTCGCTGTGTTCCGTCGCTGGAGGACGAGTGCTTCCGCCAGGACACTTGCGAAGCGAGCGTGCAGCTCGACCAGCGACGCGCCCTGGAGCCCTGGTACCAGCGCGCGGGGCCCGACGGGAGCAGGCTGTCGCCGTGGCCGCGCGTCTTCGGTATCCCGAAATCGTGGGCTGGCCATGGCGGCGCGTTCTTCTCTGAGGCCGTGGAGTCGGGCTTCGCCGCCGACGCGTTCCCCCAGGGGCGGCGCGGCTACTATACGGGCGAGCCGGGCGACGTGTCCGCGGAGCTCTGGCTGTTGCGGGCCTGGTGCCGCGCGCGCGGCGGCGTCGCTCGCATGGGTGGCGCCCTGGCCGCGCGCTTGCAGCAGCTCGAGGGCGACCGCGACATCATGTACAGGGTGGAGGCCGCCGAGTGCGCGCGGCAGATCTCCTGTGCTGTCCCGCCCGTGTATTTGGCGGACCTGAAGCCGCAGGCGATCCCCGAGTGGCCTGTGTGGCAGCAGCTCCTCAAGCTGAAGCCTCAGGCGGCGCGGCAGGTGGCGACTTTCGTGCGCCGGGGGCGGGCGGGCGTGGGCTTCACGTGGAACCTCGCTGCGGGGCACTGGGACCTGGACCAGCAGCGCCTGCTCGCCGCGCTCGAGAGGGATCCCGCGTTGCTCGCCGCGGTGGAGAAGGGCGCCGCGGCTGCAGAGACGGACAAGGGCGTTCTGATTGCCCTCGACCAGTTCCGTGCCCGTCACGGCGGTGTTTGGCCGGACGCGTTCGCCGATCGGCGCGGGCAGCCCGATTTCAAGGAAGCGGAACTCGCGCGGGGTGTTGCAAGGGTGGCGAAGAAGTATTCGCAGGAATTCGTGCGCATCTGGTTGGACCGGACATGCCGCGAATGGCTGCGGCTGGCGGGGTGCGGGGATGAGGTGGTGGGAGGAGGGCCGGCGGCGACGACTCTTCCGGGGGCGGCGGCGGCGGCGGCGGCGGCGGGTCCTCTTCGGGCAGCGGTGCGGGCGGTGGACCAGCGTCGGGGTCGGGCTCTGGTGCGCAGGGGCCGGGCGACGGTGGCGCGGGCGGCGACGGCGAGGGGGGCGCGGGCGGGGGTGCGGGTCGGCTGCTCGGCGGCGGACCCAAGAGGCCAGCTCCCGAGGGGCCAGGGCCGCGGACTCGCGGGACGGCGAGAAGGGACCAGGAGCGGTTGCAGCAGGAGCGGCTGCGGAAGGAAGAGGAGGAGCGCCTCGCAGGGAAGACAGTGAGGGCAGGGGACGTGGAGGTGAACGTGGCTCTGGATGACCCTCACGTGAGCGAGGAGGGCACCTTGCCGGCCTGGCTCCTGGACCTTGCGCCGCTCGCCGCGGGCAGGTGCGTCGCGCGCGTCTGGCGCCCGTACAAGGGCGGATGCGTTCTCTGGCAGTGCAGCAGGAACCCGTGCAAGGGTCAGGGAGTGTTCTGTGGGAGCCACGGCAGTCCCGAGCAGCGACCCTTCGGGCCGTGGGACCCGGACAAGCGCCACAGCTCCCTGACGCGCGAGTGTCCGGAACGGTACGGCTTGGCCGTGAAGGAGGCGCGGTTGCGCGAGACGCAGGCCGGCGGCGCCCCGCCCGTGCCTGCCCCGGCCATTGCTGCCGCTCGCAAGGCGCGCGTGCCCCGGCTCCAGCCGAAGTATGTGCCTCTGCCGCGTGACGAGCGCCACCCTCTGCGGGCGTTCAACGAGGCCCCGGAGGCTCTCCCGCCGTTCCCGTGCCGCCTTTGCGACCAGAACTTCGCCACGCATGCCGGCTTCATGACGCACGTGCAAAAAAAGCACCACGGGTGGCCGGAGTACAGGAAGCGCCTGTTCTACCTGGCCGAGCAGTGGCCGGAGAAGGACGGAGACGTGCGGCCCGTGAGGCCCCAGGAGTGGCGGCAGTGCGTGGAGGCCTTCTCTGAGCACCTCGTCACGGGGTCTCACGACTGGCCGGCCTGCGCAGCGCCCGCCGACGTCTCGGGGGGCGCCGCCGCCGCCGCTGCCGCGCCGGACGCGCCGCGCGCCTGGTGGAAGCCGCCAGGCGCGGACGGGGCCGTGCCGCCCGCGGGCGTGGACATGCCGCCCGTGGACTTGGACGCGCTGGGCGCTGCTCCGGCGGCGTCGGACGCCGAGGGGCCCGAGCCCGGGCAGAGTCGCCGCGCCGTGCGCTCGAGGGTCGCCTGCTGCGTCTGCGCTCGTCTCCACTGGGCGGACGAGCTGCAGCGCGTGCACTTCTGGCAGCAGCCGGACGGCGCCGGGGAGCGTTCGCTGCTCTGCGACGAGGTGCCGAAGCGGCCCGCGCGCGCCGAGCTCGAGGCGGCGAGGGGAGAGGCATCCGAGGCCGCAGGCGCGCAGGCTCAGGCCATGCGCCTGACGCAGCGGCAGCGCGCCCACGCGCTGCTGGACCCGGCGCGGTACCACGCCCGGTGGCGCTTCGTGCACGAGGGCCCCGACGGCGTCGAGCGCCCGGGCGGCATCCCCCTCGAGGAGCTGGAGGCGTCCGCAGTGCGCGACCCTGGCCCAGACGGGAAGCTGTGGCTCTTGCACAGGAAGTGCTTCACGATTGACAGGCGCCAGTCAGACGGAGTGCTCTTGGCCGACGCGAAGCAGAAGGTGCCCATCTGTGCAGGGTGTCACGGCGCGCTCACCAAGAGGTTGCCCACGATGCCGACCTGCGCGCTGGCCAACGACCTCTGGATCGGGCGGCTGCCACTGCCGCTGCGGAATCTCACGCTGGGCGCGAAGCTTCTGCTGCCCATCGCGCGGGGCATCGTGCGGCGGTTCAACTGCAAGGCCGATTCTGGCGAGTGGGCTCCAATCGACCAGAAGATCAAGGCGTACGTGGGGAACTTCGTGGCGTTCCCGCAGGCGGACGGCGGTCGGCAGGTGCTGTCGCTGCCGCCGCGGGAGAGCGACCTCGTCGAGTTCGTGCAAATTGTCTTCGCGGGGTCCGACCCCGCCACCCTGCAGAAGGCGCTATTGGAGGAGCTCGGCGTGCCCCTCGCCGATTTCAGGCGCGCTTACGAGTACCTCCGCCGCACGAACGAGCAGTGCGCCGCGGTGCGGTGGGACGAAGAGGCCGCGCGAAACTTTGCGGACCCCGGGGGCGACGGCGATGGCGACGGCTCCTCGCTCCTGGGCCTGCCTCGCTGTCTCGCGGCGTGCGTGGCCGTGGGGGGTAAGGGCGGCGACGCTCGCCAGGAGGGCCCGGCCGATGCCGTGCAGCCCGGCGCGGGCTCGGCCCCGCCGAAGCGGGCGAGTGCAGGCGCTGCGAGCGCGGAGGGCGAAGCGAACGCGGCGGCTGACGGCGGGGGCGAGGCAGGGGGCTGGGGCGGGGACCCCACCGGTGAGGACGCTGCGGGCGCTGGCGGGGAGGACTCAGAGGGCGACGAGGGCAAGGCTGGTGAGGGAGGGGGCGGCGAGGGTGTCGAAGAGGGCGAGTGCTGCGCCGCAGTCGCGGACTCCGACATGCTGGCCGATCTGGACAAGCAGTGGCAGAATGTGCACCTCAGCCTCCAGAGGGCGGAGGTGATTGTGCGCGAGAAGCAGCGTGCGGAGGCACTAACGCGGCAGTGCGACGGCATGGAGAATTTCCAGGACCGAGATTCCGACCGGCGCTTGGCGGAGGCTGCGAAAGAGGCCCACAAGGCTGCGAAGCTGCTCACCAACTGCAAGAAGGAGGCACTCACGAAGAAGCTGGAGCAGACGGAGCAGAAGATTCAGGCCACGCGGCCTCCTCCGGGAGTTGCCGGGAAGAGCGCGGCCGGTGGCGGCGGCGGCGGCGGCGCGCCGGACGGGGGCGCTGAGGGCGGGGGGGCGAGGCGTGCGGTCCGGGTCGTCGTGCCCACTGGAACCGAGCCTGTCAGCGTGTTCTCCCCCGGTTTCTGGAGTGCTTTCGACCCCGTCGCGTTTCCGTACGGCGACGGCGTCTTCGGATTCGAGAGGGAGGCGAAGTTGACGTACGACGAGTGGTGCAGGTGCCTCATGGCTCGCGAGGAGCTCGAGTACGAGGTCGCCGACGACGTCTCGGCACCCGACGCTGCGCGGGCGCCCGCGCCCGACGCCGCGTGGGCGCCCGCCGCGTCTGACTCGCCCGTGCCGCGCTGGCGTCGCCACGCTGACCTGCTCACGGCCCAGTATTGCCTCTGGCGCAGGAAGGCTATCATTCAGTCGGCCAGGTTATTCGTGCGCAAGCAGCGCCTGGGGGGGTGCATCGCGGACCTCGCCGCACTGACGCCAGAGGTGCCCCGGAACGTCAAGAGCGCGCTGCGCAGCATGCTGCTCAGCAACCGTGATGTTGTCGGCTCCGACGCGCACCGGACCACGCTGCGGCACATCAGTACCAGCTACACCCGGCTCTTCGGTCCGCCCCTGGTGTTCACGACGCCGAACATCGCGGACACTCGGAACCTGATGGTGTCCCTGATGTACGAGGGCGCCTCCGTGCAGCAATGGCGGCTGCTGGAGGAGACTGCTCCCGTGATGCCTTCGACGCGGGACATGCTGCGGCGGGTGGCCGCTGACCCGGTGTCGCAGGCCATGGTCACGAACCTCATGCTGGAACTGTTCCTGGAGCATGTCGTCGGCGTCACGCCGCAGCGCGGGGCCACGGGCGTCTCCGACGGCGTGGCCGCCACGGGGGCGTGTGGAGCGTTCGGGCTCGTCCGCGCGTTCTTCGGACCCGTGGAGTCGCAGGGGCGCGGCGGCATCCATCCGCACATCCACCTGTGGCGCCTGCACCCGATGACTGGCGCGTTCCTCGCGAGGCTGCGCGCGGGGGACGTCGAAGGCCTCGAGGAGCGTTTGAGGAAGTGGAGGGAGGCCGTGCTCGCCACGGTCGGCAGCGTGCAGTTCGACGCGGCGGAGGAGGTGGGCCGGCAGCTGGGCTTGGACGGGCCGGACCGGCTGCCGCCGCTTCCGCTCGGCCCGCGGGATCGACGACTCGCGTTCGCGGACGGGAAGCGAGAGGAGAGCGACCTCCAATTGAAGCACAATGCCATCGCTGGCGCCTCGCGTCGTCAGCTCGGGAAGTTTTGCAAGACGGCGTACGAAGAGGGCCGTCGCTCCGTCCGTGCTGACAACAAATTGTCCACAGAAGAGCTGCGGAATCAGGTTGCGGCCATGATGAACGTCGATCTCGTGGAGGAGCGGGCGACGCTGCAGCAGCAACAGCCCGCAATAGAGGGTCCGCTCCGGCAGCGCCCGTTCGCGCCGCTGGCAGATCCAGAGCCCGATCCCCATGAGCAGCGGGCACAGTACCCAGCGGTATTTGGCGAGCCTCTCACGGGTGCGCACGCGACGCTGCAGCCGCAGTACCGCCGCAAGCCTGCGTACCGCGTGCGCGCGGACGGCACCGCGGCGATGCACTTTGCGGAGGGCTCGAGGGAGGAGGCGCACACCTGGGCGCGCTGCTTCGCGCGGGACGCACGCAAGTGTATCATCCGGAGCCACCTTCACAGGTGCGGTCCCACTTGCTGGAAGCACAAGACGAATGACGACGTGCCTCAGCACTGCAAGGTGTGCCGGCTCGGCTTCTACCACGAGTACGAGACTGCGGTCTACAGCCACCCGTCCAGGAAGCTTCCGGCCGCCTCCTTCGTCTGGCGGCGCTTGCGCAAAGGAAAGGACTTGGTCTTGCCCGATGGGGCGCGGATCGAGTACGGCCCACCGCAGGAGGACCAGCGGAACCCGCCGGGCGAACGCCTGGTCCTCGACGAACAGTGCACGTACGGCCCGTGGCCGCACCGCTGCAACCGGTACGGCAGAGCTGGTCGCGTCGACGTGGTGCGGTACCACCCGTGCCATGGGAGCACGAACCCTGTGGGCCAGGTGTGTCTGCGGAGCAACCTGGACGTCCAGTGTCTGGACCGCGTGGTGCTCGACCTGCCTGGCGACGCCAGCGTCGGGGGTTCGCGCGACGGCGACCCGGTCGTGCCGCCGCCTCCGGAGCTGGTTGCGTTCGCCGAGCTGGTCGCCGACGCGTCGGAAGCGCTGGCTGGCGTCGAGACTGGCGTCGCCGGTGGCGACGAGGGCACCGGGCAGAGCGGAGGTTCCACGGGTTCGGGGGTGTCGGCCGCAACGCAGGGCGGGGGCGGGGCGGGCCAGAGGGCGGCGCGCGCGGCTGCGGCGGGGGGGGGGCGCCTGCCCGTGGCCCGCCGCCTCGGCCTGCCCAGGGGAGGAGGCTTGCTCGGCGGGGCGCCGACCACGATGGACGATCCCGACGCGGAGATCTGGGACATGGGTGGGGGCGATGAAGATCCGTGCGAGTGCGATCTGGCCGATGCGTATGACCTGCGTCCGCCGCCTCCGCCGACGCCGGAACAGCGCGGCGTCGAGCAGGCAGTCGGGCTAGCAGAGCCACATGGCGAGGACACCGCGAGGTTCTGCGCGGCTGCGTGTTACGAAGGCAGCCGGCCCGGGTTCGTGTTCAAGAAGGGGGAGCAGGGCCTGGGCTACTACAGCGACCGGCGCGCGGAGCGCGAGTTGTCGGAGGCAGCCGTCCAGAGAGAGCCGAAGTCGCGGGCGCCAGGCCGCGCCGCGTCGAACGCGGCGGCGTCTGGCAGGCCTGCATCGAGCGCGCTCTCGTCGCCAGCTGCCGCCGCAGCTGCTGGCGCGGGCGGCAGCGGTCCGCCCGGCAGCCTGCAAGAGCACGTGCTGCACTCGCTGGAGGCCGTTTTCATGGATGCCATCAATATGGCCCACTGCCAGACGGACTACACGACCAAGGCGGGGCCGATCGCGGGGGACCTCGGAGTGCTGCGCGCGCAGAGCACCGGGTTGGAGTGGCTTCGACTCCAGCAGAAGGCCGAACGGGAGGCGGATGAGGCGGCGGAGGCGGAGGGCGAGGAGGACGTCGATGGGGCCCGGGCCGCTGCTGCCGCTCGTCGCAGCGGCTGGGGCGGAGTGCTCGACTCTGCCAGGCGAACTGTCATCAAGCTCACGACCAGCTCGCACCGGTCGCTCCTGAAGAAGCTGCCCGAGATGATGTTTCAGATGCAGTATGGCCACGAGTGCTATTGCTCTCATGACACCTGGACTCTGTATTGCAAGGGGATCGTGGCGCTGGCGTTCCAGGCAAGCTCCGCCGTTCATCAGAAAATGGACGACTTCTGGACCGACCCGCGCGCAGACCACATCGAGGTGGACCAGCCGGCCGCGGGAGAAGAGGACGGCGAGGGGGGGGGCGGTATCATGGATGCGCTGGGCGACGGGCGCGCATCGCTGCACGCCGAGGTCGTCGACGGCGTTGTTGGGGAGGGCGCGGCCGCCGGTACTGCTGGGGAGGGGAAGCCCGAGCAGGAGCAGCAGCAGGCGGTGGAATACAAGGCGCGGCTGGACCACGACATGAAGATGGACTGGCTGCATCGCGGCGACAGGGAGCCCCTGAAGTCCATGGGCATGTACCATTACGCCATGTACGTGTACACGGCGCAGGCCAACCCGCTCCACTTCGACCCGCAGGACTTCGAGACGTACGCGTTCGCGGACACGCACCCAACTGCCGCCGTCCGAGTGCAGAGGCTCCGCGTCGGCGCGCCGTTCAGGGTGCCCAAGTTCTTCGGCTTCGCGATGCCTTCGAAGGAGAAAGAGGCAGAGGTGAACGCGCTGTTCAAGTCTGTGATCTTTCGTCCGTTGCAGCCTGCTGAGAAGGGGGCTGCGGCCTGGGCGCCCTACAGGGCCGGTGTCGACGCGTCTGGGAAGCATAAGCCTGCCTGGGAGGAGTGGTGGGCCAATCAGTTGGCGTTGTCCAGGCAGTGCGAGGAGTGCGAGCGGCGAGCTGGAAAGTGGTTCACGATCGAGGACATCGATTTGAACCGGGGCTCAGAGGATGGCCCGGGCCATTTTGCACAGCGCCCCAGCGCCGCCGAGTTCATGGCACGCTGGACCGTCCAGGTCGCGACGAACCTCGACGTGGAGGCGGAGGCGAAGGGGCGGCCGCGAACCAAAGTCCGTCCGGAGGCCAAGGACTTCGAGCAGTCTGCTGAGCTGGAGGCAGTGGGGAATCGGCCTGCCGGGGAGGCAGACGAGGAGGGGGCGGGCGCCGGCGGCGGAGCGCTGGACGGTTTTTGTTCAGGAGGTGGACGAGGGCGAGGCGGACGAAGCGTGGGCGCGCGCCGACAGATGCCCGCGCATGCCTTGAAGGATAGCGAGGTGCCCGCGGTGGCCCAGTTGGAGCTTATTCGTGGGTCGTCACAAAGCTTGGTCTATAAGAATATCTTCCTTGACGGCTATGCGAAAGACCATAAGCCGCAGCCTGCTGTCGCGAGTACTGGAATGCAGACCGGCTTCCGCGGTCTCGAGTTGGACGACTCCCAGTTCGAGGAGGGCAAAGCACAGCAGAAGGAGGCGTTCCGATACAGGAAAAAGGGAGCAGAGGGCTTGCCTGGGGATGGCGACGGGCGGAGCGGCCTCGCGGGTTCGGCGCCTGCCGTGCTCGTGCCTGGTCGGCCGCCGGCGCCCGCGGTTGCCGGCGACGAGAAGCGGCCGCCGCGGGCGCGCGACATCGCGGAGAGGCTGTTTGACGAGTGGGCGAACAGGGCGGAGAACCCCGTGACGTTCAATCAGGAGCAGAAGGCGGTGGTCGCCCTGCACGTGGGCCAGGTGGAGGCCATCGTGGCATACCATCAAGATCTGGACAGCGGAAAAAGCCCTAAGCCGGTGGAGCAGATGGCTCTCCTGTTGCACGGGGAGGGCGGGACGGGGAAGACGGAGGTGGTAAAACTGCTGCGACGTCTGCTCAACGAGGTGTTCGGCGCGGGATCGGAGATCGCCGTGGCCTCGTCGAACAGCGCTGCGCGCGTCATCGGGGGGGAGACGATCCACAGCGGCTTCGGGCTGAGCGGCCAACAGGCCATGGGCATCAGAACGCTGTCTAGACAGAAGGTCGATGACATCGTGGACCGCATGAACGACCTCAAGGCCGTCATCGTGGAGGAGGTGTCCATGGTGCCGCCCCAGCTTCTCGGCGCTGCATCGTTTCGCATGTGCAAAGCCCGTAAGGCTCAGTATAATTGCGATGTGAACCTGTACATGGCGCGGGGCCACACGTTCGGGAAGGTTCCGATTGTCATGTTCCTGGGGGATTTTTATCAGTTGGGGCCGGTGAGCGGCAAGGGCAGAAGGTCTTCCTTGCTGCAGCCCGAGTCGCCCGAGGCGCCGGTTCACGTCCGCAATGGGCAGTCCATGTTCCTGGACGGGCTCACCCACGCGATGTTTCTGTACGAGACGCACCGCTTCAAGGACCGTCTCGTTACTCCGCACGCGCCCTGCCCTTTCATGCCTTGAAGACCATGAGGCAGGGCAACAAGTTTGCGGCCGAGCAGAAAAGGATGGTGCAAAAGTGGGTGGTCCGACCTGGTAAGAACGACAAGCGGTTGCAGGACCCCCATGTCAAGGACGGGTTCGAGATGGGCATCGCCTGGGAGGCCGTGCACAGGCAGATGCAGTATCGGGCCGTGCGAGAGGCCAGGGATAGAGGGCAGATGCTGCTGTACGTGCAGGCCGTGGACCTGCCTCCAAGGCCATTCGGTGCGGAGCATCACAAGGCCATGCTTCAGGTGCCGAACGTGAACAACACTGGTCACCTCATCGGCATGTGCCCGCTGTACATCGGCATGCGTGTGCGGTTGAACGTGAAGTTGTCGGCGAAGCACCAGATCGTCCAGGACGCCGTGGGGGAAGTCGTGGACGTGAGGTTCCACCCGCGAGAGTTCGAGACGCCAGACGCGGATTGGCGCGAAAAGAAGCTTCACGACACCCACCGGATCGGTTATTATCGATGCAAATGTTTGCCGCGCGGTGTCCTCGTCAGGTTTGATGGCTTCGAGAAGGACTTTGGGTTCGGAAAAGGGGTTGTGCAGATCGCGCCGCACAGGGCGTCCTGGGGGTGGAACCATCACTACGAAGACGAGGGCGAGCGAAAGCTTCGGAAGGTGAAGGTTACGAGGTACCAGATCCCGTTGCTGCCAGAGAAAGTTCGTACCGTGCAGACTGCGCAGGGCATGGGCATGGATGCGGCCACCATGGTGCTCCAGAAGCCCATGAACATGGGCGCCGATGACTGGTGGCTGCACCTGTACGTCATGCTCAGTCGCGTTCGCGTGGCCCACCGCGTGCTCGTCTACAACCTGCCGCCCTGGGACATTCTGGAGCGGGGCCCGCCCCAGTACGTCCGCGACGGTGTCCAACGCTTTGAAAAAAAGATGCTCGAGAGTTTCGAAATCGCCAAGCAGAAGGCGCAGGAGTACGGCTGGGACGTGGGGGATGGGCCCGCCGCGCGGAGGGCCCCGGAGTCGAGCTCGGCGCCCGCGCCGCCGGTGGTGCCACGGGCGTCGCCGCTGGGCCCGTCTCGGGCCGCGGGGACCTCAGCGGGCGTCGGTGAGGCGGACGACGACGACGACGAAGCAGCCGGATCAGTTCCTTCGGACGGGGAGGCGGCCCCTGCGGCGTCTGTGCATACGCCTCTGCCCTCGCACGCGCTGCGCCCGGGTCAGGCTCTGACGGTGCCACCGGCATACATTGCGCCGGACGCAGGGCTTGCGGGGCGGGGCAGGGGCCGCGGCCGCGGCGGTGACGCGACGGGGACCGGAGATGCGGCGGCGGCATCGTCGACGGGGAGCGCTGTTTCGCGGGGGCGACGGCGCGCGGGTGGCGGCCGCGGTGCCGGTAGGGGCACCGTAGTGCCGAGGGATCTTTGGGGGGACATGTTTCGCACGGCGGCGACTGTTGGCGATGGTGCAGAGCCGCCAGAGCTGCGCCCGCTGGACCGGGATCTGTGCATGGCAGCTTACGGCGTGTCCCAGGAGGAGGTGACCAGGGAGCTGCAGTGGCACTGCGGCCGCGGCTCTGGCGTGGGCATCGCAAACCTCGGCAATACTTGCTTCGTGAGCGCAGTCGCGCAGGTGCTGCTACGCCTGGCTCCCTTCCGTCGGCTTCTCTACGTTCACGACCAGCGGTGCCCTCTGGGTGCGGCATCTTGCGCGGCGTGCGCGCTCGGAGCTCAGGCCACGGCTCTCTCTGTCCAGGGCGGGGGGGTCGACACCGACGCGCCGCTGGCTGCCGCCGCGCGCGCGGGGCTTTTTGGTGAGCGAGAATTCACAGAATTCGATCAGCAAGGGAGACCGAAGCAATGCGACGCGTCAGAGTTCTTCTTGGCCGCCCTCCATGCCGTTACCGAGACCGAACACCCCGTTTGTACCGCAAGGGGGGCTCACGGGCAGCGCAGTGTGCTCCAGCAGCACGTCTGCGGCATTGCGTTTCGGCAGCGGAGGCGATGCGCCGCGTGCACAGCAAGTTCGGACAAGGGGGAAATTAGGACGTTTCTGAAGGTGGTGCCTTCCGAATTGCTCGGCCCCGACCACCGGGGGCCGTGCGATCTGGAGGACTTGATCCGGCTGGGATTAAGGCATGTCGGTGAGCCAGGGCCAGGATGTCCGGCGCACGCTCACCTCGATGATGCTCAGAGGGCGGCGGCCGGGGTCTGTCAAGGCATCAGGGTATATACAGGCAATCGCTGGGAGCGGTCGCCGCCGGTGCTCTTCGTGATCGTGGAGCGGGTGATAGGCCAGTGGTACGACAGACGCCCTGTGCGCTTTCCTCAGATTCTGCGGCCTCTGGATTCCCAGTGCGAGTACGATTTCTCGGGGGTCGTGGTGCACCAGGGCGAAAGCGCGACAAGCGGACACTATTATGCGTATGCATCCGTGGGCGTGAACGAATACGCCAAATTCGACGACAGTGCTGTCCAGCTCCAGACTTGGGCGCAGATCGCCGGAAACCACCAGGTGCACATTGGCGCCTATGTGTTTGCGTATGTGCGCAGGGCGGGTCCGCGGGGCGGAGGCGGCGGGCGCGCGGCGGCGGGGTCTGCGGGGGGCGCCAGCGGCAGCGCTGGTGCGGGACCGTCTGGTGCGCCGCCGGCTCCGCCGACTGCGCCTCTCGGGCATGCAGGCGGGCGCGCGGCGGGGTCTGCGGGGAGCGGCAGCGGCGGCGGCGGCGCTGCTTCCAGCGCCGCTGCCGCGCCGTCTGCGCCGCCGAGTGCGCCCGCCGGGCAGCAGGCGTCGGGCGGTGAGCCACCGGGCAAGCGGCGTCGGGCGGGTGGCGGGGATCCTGGCGCTGGCGACGGGGACCCCAGCGCTTCGGGGCAGCCGCAGCCGCCATCGCGCAGGGGCAAGAAGCGCGGGCTGTCCCCGCCAGCTCCGGGCCGCGCGGGCGACGAGGACGACGACGCTGGCAGGGCCGCTGGCGTTCCGTCCGCGGACCCTGTGCCTGCTGTAGTCCAGCCAGGCGCGGGGGCGTCGCTCGCGGGGGACGAATGGCGGCGCTTTACGCCAGAAAACATTGACCCCGCGAAGTGCATGGCTCGGACGTGGGGGAACGGAGCTGGTGGGCAATGCCGGAGCGCGCAAAAGCAGGGATGCGGGGATCTGTGCGGGCTGCATTTCAAGCAGCAGCACAAAGATGGTTGGCATGGGCGTGTGGGCGGGCCCATCCCGGAGGGAAAGTTGAAGGTGTTCAAGGAGAAGAACGCAGGGAAGGCCCCGCGTGCGGCGCCCGCGGCTGAGGCTGGCGCAGTGCCCGGCAGCGATGGCGTCGCCGCGAGGGCGCCGACAGGGGGCGGCGAGGGTGCTGGAGGGGCTAGCGCAACCAATGCGGCTTCGGAGCCATCCTCGGGCGGCGAGCGCGGGGGGCGTGGCGGGCGCGCGACCGCGAGGGAAATCGCCGCCGCTGCCGCGGAGGAGCGCGCGCGGCAGGAGGATCCTGAAGAACGGCGGGCGCGCTTGGGCATCGCCGAGCACAACAAGCGGCAGGAGTTGCTCGGCCAGGTCGCTGGAGCCTTCCGATTGCGCCAAGAGGACGTGCCCGTCAGCATCGGCAGGTGGACTGACGAAAAGCTGCGACAGACGTTGCGCCGCCTGCGCCCGAAAAGAGGTGACGTGGTGAGCGAGCCGACGATTGTGGCGCTGTCGGAGGAGGCTCTCTGAGTGCTGCGCCTCGACGGCGGCTCTCTGAGTGTGTGCCTGTGTGTCTGTGTGTCTGTGTGTCTGTGTGTCTGTGTGTCTGTGTATTTGAGTGTCTGTGTGGCTGTGTGTCTGTGTGTCTGTGGTCTGTGTGTCTGTGTGTCTGTGTGTATGTGTCTCTGTTTGTCTGTGTGTCCGTGTCTGTGAGTCTGTATGTCTGTGTGTCTGTGCGTTTGTGTGTCTGTGTTTCCGTATGTTTCTGTGCGTGTGTGTCCGTGTGTCTCTCTGTCTGTGTGTCTGTGTGTCTGTGTGTCCGTGTGTGCGTGTCCTCGTCTGTGTGAGCCCCGCGCTTTCCCCCTCCCCCTCCTTCCCTTCCCCTGGCGCTCCGCGAGGGCGGAGTGGCTGGAGTGGAGGGAGGGCTGGCCCCGAAATGGGGCGGCGCCCCCCCCCTCAAGGGAAGGCTCAAGGGAAGGCTCAAGGCGTCGCCAAAAGGCTCGCAGAATACTGCCTGGGGAACCTCCTCTTCTGCGAACCTTGTGTGCCTGCTTTCCAATTTTGCTCCACACCTATCACTATTGTGTACGGTATCCTCTTTGTATTGTTGCTGCTCTTCCAATATTGTCGTATCAAAGGGAGCCTGATCGAGTGAGAAACGATTCATTGAAGAAGTGGAAGAATATTGTTGTTCTCTCTTGACAATCACGTCGTATCTAGGGGAGCCTGATCGTGGGTGGAATCGATTCATTGAAGAAGTGGACAAATATTATTGGCGAGTGTGCATAAGAGAAGCACGAAAGTGCTGGCGTAGACGTAGACACAGGACTCAGCAGGTGTTAAAATGGCGTCGGTCCCTCATTCTCAAATGTCGGCTTCAGAGGGTGCTGAACATGTATCAGACGAGGAATTCGAGAGGAATGTTAAACATCGAGGCGATAATCTATGGAGAGAGAGGGAGGAACTGATCTCGAAGGAGACAAACCCATCCCTTGCGGCTCTTCTTCGACTTGGTTTCACGAATGAGGAGAGAACCACGTCTCTTGTCAAGCAGTGTGAGGCCACAGAGAAGAAACTGGCACAGATTGATGAAAAAGTCCAGACACAAGACGAACGTATACAAAAGCTGGAGCAGATGATGATGTATCCGCCTCAACCTCCTCCCGGTTTAGTGGGCACCGGTAATGCATCTAATGCTTCTCAGGTGTCAGAGCGTAGTTTTTCGGGAGATTCTGAGAATATGAAGATGGCGAGGAGAATGTGGAAGCCAGAATTCTTGGAAATCAAAGGTTGGGTGAAAAACTGGAGCAATCCCAAGAAACGCAGTGGAGAAATGCTGGGCCAGAAAGATCTTCAGACATTGGTATCGAATATGGTTGATGCCCTACCAGAGGATACGAAGATGTGTGTGGACAAAGATCGTACTATTCGGCTCAATGCTGGACGAACGTTGTATGGTCAGGGGAGGGTGGGGGTTCGAACAGGCACAACTGGTGATATTCTATGGTTATGGAAGAAACACTTGGATGAGCTGCTCACCTCCCCAGAGGCTGACAAAATACTTGCAGGGATGGACCAGCAAATCGTACCAAGCAAAATCAAGATTTTGGTTGATGCTCCCCCATGGAAACGTCCACACATCAAGCAGGTTAGCCGATTTCAGGGTATATTCAAAACGCTTGCCCATCCGAGCTTTGTTCCTCTGCGTGGTGAAATGGGCCCCCCACGTTCCTCGATCTATGTGCATTCGGTAGATTCTAAACCATTTCTCCTGGCGGAATGGAAGGGTGAGTCTTGGGAGATCTTCGAAGAACAATGGGCGACAATGTGTGCTAAATATGATATCAAAGATGTAACGATCACGAAAATGAAAGAGGAGTTAAGTAAAAACTGAGGACGTGCTCGACGGAAAAACCTGACTATCATTTCTTGGAATATCCAGAAGGCAGGAGTGAGGAACTGTAGAGGAGCTGAGATTTTGGGACAACTTCGTAGCTGTCACGGAGGCTTGTTCGCATTGCAAGAGAGTGATTTTCTTCCCAGAGCCGAGATTGCACGTCTAGGATGGGACCAGAGAGTTTCATCATGTGGGAAAGCTGCCCTAGTGTTCGACAATGCATGGAAATGTTGTATCAAAGAATTCGTATGCTCGTATCCTCGTTTCGTCGTAGGAGGCTTCAAGACTGCTACTTCGAGGCTGGTGATCACCAGCATGTACCTTCCAGATGTTTCGATCCCGAATGCTTTTGATATGTGGCAGCAAACCCTGACCAACCTCAATATGGTCCTCAGGGAGATGGTTGCCACGAAGCTGCCAGGTGCCTGCATCATTGTTTGCGTGGATGCTAATGTGGAATTGGTGGGGAGGAGTACGGGAGTTCATCGAGGAGTTGAATATATTATGACAGGAAGTGGTGTGGATGGAAAGGAGGAAGGAGGCGACAGCACGGCGGAGAGGAGGAGGGAGAACGACAGATGGAGGATGAGGCATGCGCTGGAATGCTTTATGCAATCGTACGGGCTCTGTGCTGCCAACACTTTCGGCGACCGTGCAGTGACGTGGGAGAGCTACGCGCGAGCACACTGTCGCCTTGCTAGAGCACCAGAGCTGCGGCCACGAGTATTAGATTATGTTCTGGTCCCTCATGGTTGGGAAATTATTGAATGTAAGGCATCCTTTCGTTTGCATAGAGGAGGGAAGACTCAGCGATCCCGTCTGAGTGATCATAAACTCTTGGAAGTTTGTGTTCGTTCCCCTGTCGTCCATTGTCCCCGTTTCTCCGCTAAACCCCGTGATAAAAGCTATGTGGGATATGAGCCAAACACGTTCACGGATGAGATGATCGCGAGAGCTTCGATGGACTCGTTTGTTGACAATGCCAGGTGTTCCTCAGTAAGTGGTAATCCTCTGGGGGCCAGCTGTTTGTCACGACAGATCAAATCGAGCTTTACTCGGGATGAGGTGGAATATAAGACAAGAGATGACAATGGTATTAAACAGCCTGTGCGCCCTTATAGACTCCAGAGGTTGATTGAACTCCGTAGGGGAACCCCACCTGGGCCAGAAAGAAAACAGATCACAAAAGTTTTGAATGGCTATCGCCGTCTATACCGCCGTCTTCGTTTGGAGTATGAATTACCACCGTCAAGGAAAAGGAAGAGAAACCGTCTCTATAACCTGGAAGGAGTGGAGGATAGAGAGATATGGAACAAAGTTATCTGGCAGATGCTCAAGAATAAGGTGTCGTGTGCCCAGACTCGTGTTGCCAATCTAGAGGTGCTGCAGTCTCTCAGACAGGCTGCGGAGCTGGAGGCTCCACCATGCACCATCACGCTGGCGAATATGCTTTGCTGCAGGGGAAGAATGCAGCGTAACCGCGCGACGGGGACTGATGGAGTGCCTGCAGAGATGCTCCTTCGATTGTCGTGGAAAACGTTGAGAGAGGTGCGAAGGATATTCGAGGCTGTATTTCATAGACAGATTCCGTACCCTGATTGCTGGAGGGAGATCATAGTGAGTGTGATGCCTAAAAGTCAAAACACCACGGATGCAAAGGAAACGAGACTACTGTGTATTCAAAACGCGTTATCTAAACTTTATTCTATGTGTGTGGTCAAGTTAGCGGAGGATTATATGGAGGAGGTGGGGATGTTTCGGAGATTTGGTGTGTATGGATTTGTGAAAGGACGGAGGCCATATGAGATTACGACTGCATTGAAACACTTAGGTCAACATGCTAGCAAATATCAGCACGCAGATGATCAATTACATGTTGCTCTCGCAGATGTTTATCAAGCTTTTGATCATTGTACGGTTGCTAACTTCAGTTCTGCCATGGCATATTGTAGTATACCATATGTTATCCAACATGCGATGATTGAGTCCCTGGTCTATAGTGATGTGGAGATCTCGTGTGAGAATCTCGACTTCGAGCGGTTCTCAAAGGTGTCCTGGGATCGCTGTATACGTACGGGTGGACCTGAAGGACCGTTTGCCTTTAATTGTATTGCCGTGGCGATGTGGGGGGAACTGTTCGAGAAATGGGATGAACAGAAGTTGGGGTATAGGGTCGAGTTTCGAGCGAGTGCGAGGGACGAAAACGGGAGCGTCGAAACGGTGTCGATTTACTTGAATCATGCCTTATGGGCTGATAACATCGTTGTCCTGGCGAACTCGGCGTCGGATTTGGCTCAGATGATGCTGGCAATGACACACTCACTTGAGAAATACAGTATGCGATGGAAAGAGGCGTCTCTGGAGTATTTAGTTTTCGGTGAACCTCTAGAGTATGATGAGAATGAACACATCGTTCCGACCATGGACCTGGTGATCAAAGGATTTCAGGACCCAGAACGTGAATTGAGATTTCGCAGAAGGGCTGAGGTTCATCTCCTAGGAGTCTGTATTCCGGCTATATTTCCTCGATATCATGCGGATGTAGCGTACAGATTGGACAAAGGAAGACAGGCCTTCTATGTTGACATCAAGTTCTATACCAGCAGATGTATACCATTGGGGGAAAAGTATTCTAGATATCAACAGCTTGTTCAGTCGACAGTATTGTATGGATTAGATGGAGTAGCAGCAGATGAAAGTTCGATTGAGAGACTTCATGTGTTTGAGGGAGAGTGCTTGCTCAGAATATTGAGAACGAGACATCTTCCTGATGAGCCGTGGGACGAGTATACACATCGGAAGTACAGCCGATGTAGGAAAGCTTTTCATGATCATGGGTATCAGTCGCTGGTGCAAAAATTCTTGTATCGTCAGTGGTTGCTTGCATTGGATGTGGTGTCGTTTGCAAAATATCTACCTCATGACATGCCGCAGAGTGACAGAGCATGGAGGGACTCAAGGTTGGCAATGCTTGCATACGGAATCCGATATGATGAATGGCGGCAGAATTTTGGGGATATCATGCACAGATATAACTCAAAAAGAAAACGGTCAGAGGAGGGAAGCTACCGCAAAAGGAAAAGAGGGATTGACGCGACGGGTCTACATACATGGCACTATCCTTTCGAAAAATATTGGGGTGATCAGTGGTGGAGAGATTTCCAGCCTGATAGCTGGAGAGAGTTTGCAATATCTACGGTGGGTGAGGAGAAGTTCAGCTTGTTCCAATCAAATGTTAAAGGATCAGGAGGGAGACGTACTGCGTATGATATGGAAGAGGAGGGTGGAAATGAGGCAACACGTAAACGAAGGAGGAAGGAGGAGGAGGTCCAGAATGAAATCATCGCCAGACGTTTAGCAATAACAAACATGAAAGCAACAGAATGGGATTTCAAAACACATGGTTTTGGAGTGGAGATCTGTGGGGATTCTCTTCTTGTCATATCTTGGCTCCTAGGGAGGTGGGCGATAACTGACTACACGTATCGAAAAAGAATAGGCTATATCATTGACATCATGAGCGGTCTGACGGAGATCTATGGAGTTCGGGCACCTTCGAATGGCAGGGATCCTTTTAAGCATGAGTTTCGGGAAGTAAATGAGCATGCGGATCGACTCACACATGATGCCCGCGAGGGCAGATCACACGAATGGAAGCGCTCTTTTTGCATGACACACACACATGGACATATAACACCTATCGCATTGAGGGGGTCCTTCGATGGCGGTAAATCTGAGGATGGAGTAGGATGTGGTGCATGGCTCGAGGCGGCGTTCATATCCAGGTCCGACAGGATCGAAGGAAAGTTTTCGACCGTGTCCTGGCAACTCGTCTGGGAAAAAGCATGGTTGATTCCGTCGGAGAGCACAGTCACACAGGCTGAATTATCCGCAGCAGAGTGTACGGTACACAACATCGTTCGTTTGCTTGGTGAGTTTGAGTCTTACTTTACTTGATCGTGGATTGTGAAAGATTGTGCTCACACGGATGAATAAGAGTTTGGTTTCTCGTGTACTGCCCGCGTGTTTGACGCGGATGATATCTCATGAGCTTCGCTCTTGTCATCTGTCCGTGTGCTTGGCACGGTTTTGACTCGCATGATCATGCAAATAAGAGTCTCTGCCGAGACGGACACTGCGACTGGGCCGTCAGGCCCGTGAGAGTCGTAGCCAGCCAGCCAGCCTCCCCCCTCCGGAGCGCCAGCGGGAGTGGCGGGGGGCGGGGTGCGTAGAGGGCCGCATGGGGGTCGCGGGGGAGGGAGGGGCCGTGTGTCTGTGTGTTTGAGTGTCTTGTGTCTTTGTCTGTGTGTCTGTGTGCCCGTGTGTCAGTGTGCCTGTGTGTCTTTGTGCCTGTGTGTATGTGTGTCGGTGCGTCTGTGTGTCTGTGTGTCTGTGTGTCTGCGTGTCTGTGTGTCTGTGTGTATATGTGTCTGTGTGTGCGTGCGCTTGTGTGTCCGTGTGTCCGTGTGTCTGTGTGACCGTGTGCTTGTGTGCCTGTGTGTCTTTGTGTCTGTGTGTCTGTGTGTCTGTGTGTCTGTGTTTCTGTGCGTCTGTGTGTCCGTGTTTCTCTGTGTCTGGCCTGTGTGTCTGTGTGTCAGCGTGTCTGTGTGTCTGTGTCTGGCATGCGTGTTCGCTGGTGTGCGTTTGCGTGTGTGTGTGTGTGTGTGTGTGTGTGTGTGTGTGCGTGTGCGTGTGTCTGTGTCTGCGTGAGTGTTTGCGTGCGTGTGTGTGCGGGTGTTTGCGTGTGGGCGTGAGCATCTTTGTGCGGGAGTGGCCGCCGCTGCCGACGATTCTGGGGGGCCAGCGCGACCTTGGCGGCGCCGGCCTCGTCGGTGGGCGGTCGAGGCTGGGCGACTTCGAGGATTGCGTGTCCGTGTGTCTGTGTTCCTTTTTGTTAATGTGTCTGTGTGTCTGTGTGTGTTTTGTGAGTATGTGTGTCTGTGTGTCGTGTGACTGTGTGTCTCGGTGTCTGTGTGGCTGTGTGTCTGTGTGTCTGTGTGTCTGTGTGTCAGCGTGTCAGTGTGGCAGTGCAGTGTGTCACTGTGTCAGTGTTTGTCAGTGTGTCAGTGTGTCTGCGTGTCTGTGTGTCTGTGTGTCTGTGTGTCTGTGTGACCGTGTGTCCCTGTGTCTGTGTGTATGTGTATGTGTGTCCGTGTGTATGCGTGTCTGTGTGTCTGTGTGTCTGTGTGTCTGTGTCTGCGTCTCTGTGTGTCTGTGTGTCTGTGTGTCTGTGCGTCGGTGTGTTTGTGTGTTTGTGTGTCTGTGTGTCTGTGTGTCAGTGTACCTGTGTGTCTGTATGTCTATGTGTCTCTGTGTCTGTGAGTGAGTGTGTCTGTGTGTCACTGTGTCAGTGTGTCCGTGTGTGTCTCTGTGTCTGTGTGTGTCTGTGCGTCTGTGTTTCTGTGTGTCTGTGTGTCTGTGTGTCTCTGTGTCTGTGCGCGTGTGTATGCGTGTGAGTGCGTGGGTGTGTGTCTGCCTGTGTGCGCGCGCGGCGCTGGCACCCCCGCGTTTTGCCCCTCCCCCCCCACTCCTCCTTCTGGCGCTCCGCGAGGGCGGAGTGGCTGGAGTGCAGGGAGGTCCGGCCCCAAAATGGGCCGGTGCCTCCCCCCTCCGGAGCGCCGGCGGGGAGGCCGGGGGCGCGTGGTGTGTGTGCTTGTGTGATTTGGGTGCGTGTGCGTGTCCGTGGGTGTGTATGTGAGATGCTGTGTGTTTGTGTGTGCGTGTGCGCGTTCGTGCGTTTGTTTCGACCTCTGCGCGTGGATGTGTGTGTGTGTGTGTGCGTGTGTGCTGAGCATGCTGGCGTGCGTTTGTGTCCTCGTGTTGTATGTGTGAGCCCGTGCGTGCGTGCTCATGTGCGTGGGCTCGTTTGTGTGAGTGCCTCTTTGCTATCCGGGTTTTGGGCGCTTCCAATTCCGGGGCGCTGGGGAGCTAGTAACTCGTGGAGCTTCCCTGAGCAAGTTATTGCTGGAGGCTTAAGAGTAATGCCCCGTAGAGCTCTTCGGCATCGATGAGCTAGAGGAATTCCAGCGCGGGGTGGAGCTAGTTGGCCCACCCGGCCGGGGCGGACAATAACTCGTAGAGCTTCCCTGCGCAAGTTATTGCTGGAAGCTTAAGAGTAATTCCGGGGCGCTGGAGAGCTAGTTGGCAAAAAAATCTCGACGGACATTTTGAGGAATTTTGGTCGGTTGAAAATTTCGTTCTCAAAATTTGAAGATTCGTTAGAGCTCTAGTATTTTTCCCGTGATATTCGATCTCATTCCCGCTCGCCATCTTGATCTCAGCTCGATCGGGTACCTTTTACTGCCAAAAAGCGTCCAGGCGGGATCGGCCGTTTCGAGTCATCTTGATACGCGCTGTCGGTATATTGAACTTAACTCGAGAGATAGGGCAGCTACAGAGCTGGTAAGCACATGTAACCGATTCAGAATGATCAGGCGCGTTCGTATGTTGCATCTAGAGGTCTGAACTCGGTCTGCTAGCCGAGCTAGGTCCGCAAACCTATTCGTATTATTAGAGTCATCTTGACAGGCACTCTCGATTTTCTGTACTTAACTCGAGCTATATAACAGCTACAGAGCTAATACTTATAGATACCAATTCAGAGTCATGGGTCGCAGCTGTCTGTTGAATCCAGAGCTCTGAACTCGGTCTGCTGCCCGCTCTAGAATTGCGAAACTATTCGTATTGGTCGAGTCATCTTGAGAGGTGCTCTCGGTTTCTGTACTTAACTCGGGTTGTAGAGCAGCTACAGTGCTGGCAGTCACAGGAATCGATTCGAAGACATCAGGCGTGTCCACCTTTCGAATCCAGAGCCTGGAACTCGGTCTGCTGCCCGAGCTAGGTCCGCAAAACCGTTCGTATTGTTCGAGTCATCCTGAGATGCTGTCGGTTTTCTGCACTTAACTCGGGCTGTAGGGGGGCTGCAGGGCTGGTAATCACAGGAATCGATTCGGAGACATCAGACGCGTCCGCCTGTCGCATTCAGAGGCCTAAACTTGGTCTGATACTCGAGCTAGGTTTGCCAAACTGTTCGTATTGTTCGAGTCATATTCAGGGTTGCTGTCGATTTACGCACGTAACTCGGGCTGTAGGAGAGCTACAGAGCTCGTACAGAAGACAATCCAGAAGCATCGGGGGCGTTTGGCTGTTGCATCGAGGTCTGAAATCGCTTTGGCTGAAAAACTTTTAATTCTCTGCAATTTCTTTCCCACATTATATATTGTCAGGAAGCTCTACGAGTCCCCCTCTCAAGATTGGTTGCAGTTTTCTTTTATTCTCTAATCGATGTTGTCTTCTCTTGGTGGACCCCCTTGGTATTCATACTCAAGTGAGCGGTCTCAGATAAGTCACGACTGGCATGCATGTTACAACACTCATACTTCCCCTACTCTGTCCCCCGTGTCTGGTCCCAAATCGATCAGTTGGAAGCGCAAGACCCGTAGATTGACTCTGGCTGCCTGGAGGCAGATTGAGGTGGACTTTAGCTTGTTTACCGTTCCGTTCGACACCACACGCGCTCCCGCCACAATCTATCTGGCTGGTGCCCTCGGCGAACATGTTGGTCCTTCGCAGGTGCACTCTGACGGCCTCAGTTCTTCCGCTCAAGTTTTCAGGCCTAGCGGTCCAGTGGCGGGCAGTTCTTCCGCTCGAGTTTCAGGCAGGGAAAGAGGCGACAAGAGGGGGCGAGAGGAAAGCGATGGCCGTTCTTCAAACCAGGGCAGTGCTTCAAATCATGGCAGTTATTCAATTCAAGGTTCTTCCAATCAAGTTTCTTCAAATCAATTGGGCAGTTGTTCCAACCAGGGCAGTACTTCAAATCAAGGTTCTTCCAATCAAGTGTCTTCAAACCAGGTTGGAGCTTCGTCAGAGGTTGGTGCGAGTGCGGACCCAACAGTGGAAGCTTCGTCAGAGGTTGGAGCTTCGTCAGAGGTTGGCGCTTCGACAGAGGTTGGAGCTTCAAATCAAGGTTCTTCCAATCCAGTTTGCTCCAGTCAAGTTTCTTCCAATCAAGCTTCGTCCGAGGTTGGAGCGAGTGCGGACCCAACAGTGGAAGACAGAGATCCTGAGGAGATGTTTGAAGCTGTTGCTCAGATGGAGCAGGAGGAGGTGGCTCAGGAGGATTTTCGCCTGTACCTGGAGAAGGCGCTAAATCTTCGTATCAGAAAATACAGATTTGTACGGACGACTGCTACGGACGACGTCGTGTCAACGGTGCACGTGCCAGATTTCCTTTCTGAATTTCGAGCCTGCGATGAGGACGAACGGGACTGTTGGATTTGGGATGCGTTCCAAACCTTCAGGGAGCACGATTCAATCGAAGCCGTCTTACATGACCTTCAGCAGGTTATGGACAGTGCTGCCCAGCCGTCTGCTCTTGTGAAAGAGGCGAAACACCTCTATGACAACTTTATGGAATTATGTGAATTGCAGAGCAGCGGAGAGCTTGATGGAATTATTTGAATTGACTACGCATGCTTCTGTTGTGTTTGTCCCTTCCTCTCCCCCGCTGTTTCTGCCCCTGGGCTCGCTTTGGCTCCTTGGGCTTCCCTGCTCCCCGCTTGCTCTCCCTTTGGCTCCCCGCTGGCTGGACTCATGAGAGCTACAGGCCGTGCTGTTCGTGTTGCTAGCAATTCATGTATCAGTGTTCTGACTTCATATATTTACGACAACAGAGACATTGTATCAGACGTATCCGTGGAGGATCGTGGGAGGCCAGAGGTGGCCAAACTATTACTCGCTGGTTTGCATATGATAAGTTCCTCAGTACTCGTAAGACTGCTCTCCGTGGTGCATTCGATGGGGGTGTCAGTAATGAAGGATGTGGAGGTGGGTGGTGGCTTCAGATTGGCGTTGTAGGTAGGGGTTCCAGCGTGCAGGTTGATTTTCCCATCCTCCTCCTCCTCCTCCTCCTCTTCCTCCTGCACCAGCTCGCACAGCTTCCATTGGCACGATGTGGCCGAGGAGGCGATGAGCTTGCCTCCTGGTAGCACAGTAACCTGCTGTGAACTAACTGCCTGCGCTGCCCTGACGAGAGCTGCTGCTAAGGTGGCGTGCGCTCTGCTGCGACCTACCTGAGATGGTGGGGGGCTCAGTTGCACGGCTCCGCCGATTCGGATTCGGATTCTAGTAGCGGACCGCAAACCGCAAACCGCAAAGAAAGGTTGAACGTGCGAGACAAAAAAATCATGATGCACACTATGCGGGTATTGTACAGAAGTTTCTCAGAGTGCACTGGATGTGGGCAATCGACATTCATGATTTTGCCCATAGGTTGATCACAGATCGGGAGGCGCTGGAGGCAAACTCGACGAGAGCTTGGAGAGATTCTCGTTTCTCGTGCCTGGCGTTTGGCCGACTGTGGGATAGAATGAGGACAGATTCAAGCGAGGCTCTCAGATGTTGGGGGAAGTGGAAGGAGGCCAGCTCAATGAAACGACATCGGGGGGGACAGGAGAGTGTAGGACTTCGTCCGTGGTACTACTCATTGGAATCGTTTTATGGTCTATCCTGGTGGGGGTTCTTTGCTGGAAGTTTTGAACATTTCATGGCTTTCGCTGCAAATGTTTGTTCTAGTACTATGTTGAAGTATTTCCAAAAGAAGTGCCGAGGTTTGGCGTCCTCAGGGGTGCCTGTGTTCTTGAACGTGGATGAGGATGGAGGGGTTCATATTGGTCAGGATCGGGAGGATACACCAGCATATAGGGATCGTCTCAGCAAACGTATTGCGTTGCATAACATGCGTTGTACACAGTGGGACCTCGATACGGACGGGATACCACTGGATATCCAGGGGGACTCACTGCTTGTAATCAACTGGCTCTGCGGGAAATGGAAAGTATTAGCTCAGGTATATCAGAAAAGGGTGGATACTCTGATTAATAAGTTGGACGATATGCAGGAAACATACTCGGTGAGGCCTCCAGAGGCTGGCCGTGACTTCTTCTCTCATTCTTTTCGGGAATGGAACCAGAGAGCTGACTTACTGACCCATCAGGCCCGTCAGGGCCACGTGTACGCCGATTTCGTTTACCTCAGCGATTTTGAATCTCAGTGTTATACTCCTTGCCTTATCAAAGCCGGCTTTGATGGGGGCGTTTGTAGCCGCGGAAGTGCCTGTGGTGTGTGGATACATATTGGTCTGCGAAACAAATATATCTTCTCGCGGACCGACATCATTTTCAAGGATGTGTATCTCGCGGCTTGGTGTCTGCCACCAAGCGCCACTGTTGCAGATACGGAACTATCAGCGGCGGAGCGCATATGCGATGTGCTCCCACAGGTAGTGCAGACCTTCTTTGATCATTCGCAGTGATATGCCATACATTGTTTCTTCTTTTCTGTGTTCTTGTTTATTCCTACAGCTTCGCTGTTCACTGACTCATTCGTTTGTCTTTGTGTGCTTTGCGTTTGATTGTGTCATTGCGGCATGTGATTCTCTTTATTCCTTCAGCTTCGCTGCGTGGTATAAGAGCTGACTGCTTGCGTGATAAATAAGAGGCTCTGTTTCGCCTGATACTTTGTTGGACCTGGCCTTAGTGGCCAAGACGGTCCCAGCAAAGACGCAAAAAAGAAAGGTTGACGGTTTACCGCCGGCGCCCAGTGTGACATTTTTTGGGTGGTTTTGCGGATATTTGAAAGGTATTTGACCAGTTATTTTGAGAAACCAGATTTTTCGCACCTGTAGACGACTATGAGGGCCTCTAAGTCTTAATATGAGCTCTCTAGGTGCACTTTCACTATCAAAACACTTGGCGAAACCAACTTTATGTCGAGCTGAAAAAAAACGTATTTTCTCTTTTTCGCCAGAAGCCCCCTCTTTTGATGCTGAGCACTCTTGCGTACAAGGAGCTCTACGAGGTTCCCGGCGGTGACCAGGTTGCTGCTGTCCCTCCTCGGGATCTCAGCGGCGACCTGGCCCGTCGGAGGCCTCCTCGAGCGGCATCGTGCCGTGCCTGGCGTTTGGTTCTCTTTACCGTACACGGTGCTTCAGTGTCTGTTTTGCCTGAGTACCGTACACTCTTATTGATTGTCGATGGCCTCTTATTGATTGTCGTCGGAGTGCATATAATTGTTGAGATTGTCGGAGGATCGTTGGAACAGCATTTTCCTTGGTAATCTCAACTGTCCATCTAGTTATTGCTTGTGATTTGCCTTCTCGAAGAGCGAGTCCACATTTTTATTTATGGAGTTTGTTTCATCTGAATTGTCAGGCGCGGATTTTCTTGCTTCAGATTGGACAGATACGGCGTTGTTTACTTCCGAGTCTCTCGCTTGTTTGTCTGCTCGCTTGTCTACGGTCGAAGTGTGTGTTAGTGATCTATATTGCCGTGTTCGCCCTTCGTACGGAGGTGAGTCTCGCATGCATGAGCGAGACCAGCTGTATGGGCATGGTGTCAAAGTTTCTCAATCGAAGTTGCGCCGCCTGCGGGCGAAACGTGTCAGGTATCGTTTGTGGTCCACGGCTCGGGGGCCAGATCCGTCGTGCCTTGTTCGCGCGGGCATTTTCGCGCCCAGATATTATCGGAATTTCTGCTCGGACGATTCTGAGGAAGAGGAGTGGGTTGAGGACACTTGTGGAACACAGACTGATATGGATGCTGTTGAATTGGCTGGCAACTCTTTGCGTTCGCAGTGTTCCGATTGGGACTCAGACAGATCCCTGTGTTCACATTGAGTGTGGGACTCAGACTGATCTTTGTGTTCTCTTTGTTGGTGAGGAGGAGAAGGAGGAGTGTCATCGAGTGCGCGCTGATCAGGGTGATGCTTCTGCAGTTTGGAGTTCCTGTGCAGTCGGGAGTTCCACTGTTCGGAGTGCAGTAGGAAGTTCCAGAGTTCGGAGTTCCGCTGATGCAGTTGTGGATGCAGTTGGGAGTTCAACAGCTGGGAGTTCTGCAGTTGGGAGTACCGCGGTTTGGAGTTCAGCTGATGCTGTGGCATCGAACCCTGGCTGCAAGGACGAGGAGTAGGATAATGTTCATAGTGAAGCAGTTGCTAAGATGGAGCAGGAGGAGGTGGCTGAGGAGGATTTTGTTCATGTTGGTGAGGGGGAGAAGGAGGACTGTCATCGAGTGCACGTTGATCGGGGTGATGCTTCTCTCAGAAAGAAGAGATATTGTTTCAAACGAACGGAGACTATCGAGAGTGCAAAGTTGCACACTTCAGAATTGCATGCGACCAACGGGAGTGCGGTGGAGAGTACCGCAGTTTTGAGTACAGTTGATGCAGTCGGGAGTTCCAGTGCAGTCGGGAGTTCAACACTTGGGAGTGCAGTAGGAAGTTCCACAGTTCGGAGTTCCGCTGATGCAGTTGAGGATGCAGTTGGGAGTTCAACAGCTGGGAGTTCTGCAGTTGGGAGTTCAGCTGATGCAGTAGGGAGTTCCATGAATGGGAGTTCTGCAGATCGACCGAGTGAGACACGCTCTGAGTGCCAAGCTGCCAGGGACTGGGCCCTTGCCGGTGTCGATATGAGGGCTCTTTGGCTTGAGCTACACCGACTCCCGACACAGGAGTTTCAGCGTAGGACTGAGGCTCTTAATGTATGCAGGCTGCCATTGTGAATTGAAAGTTCCGAGGGGGATGATTCGCAACAAGGGGGTCCTCAGAGTTCTACTTCCAGGAGTGCATTGACGCGGAGCGGCAAGAAGCATCGGAAACGGCACAGGTGATGCACATATGTTTTTTTTTATATTGCGTTGCCTTTCTTCATGCCTGTGTGTGTTGTCGTGCGTGCGCGTGTGTTGAATAAGAGCTTCGTCTGATCCCTTAGGTCATTCGTTGCTTCCTTGATTTGGGTGCTCATTGACCTTTGAACGTGACTTTCCGTGATTTGTCACGTGGTGCCTCAAAGTAGCCCTTTGATCTGGTCGACACCAGGTTTCACTTAGACATGGTTTCACACGTCCAGGTTTCACTTAGGCATGGTGTCAAAGCACACTCGCTATCTCAGTTCTCTTAGTTTCGTGTTCTTTCTCAGTGGTGTTGAGACGGTAATCGCTGTATAAACCAGTGGTTACTGCATGGTCTCTCACTGCTTCTATTTTAGTGGTGCTGAGGCGGTAATCGCTATATGCGGTTACTGTATGGTCTCGCATTGCTTTTATTATTTATTTTACTTGGGTTGATTCTTAGTGTAATATACGCTTTTGGGCATTGCTGTACAGCTTCGCTGTTAGTACGCTCAGCGTTTTGCTCTCAGGCTCTGTTCTGAGTTGCTTTGTGTGTTCGGTCTGCCTCCGTGGAGGCTCGAATCGACCGTCCGCAAAAGACCGCAAAAGACCAGGTTGACGGTTCACCGCCGGCGCCAGTTCCGGGGCGCTGGAGAGCTAGTTGGCAAGAAAAATCTCGACGGACCTTTTGATGACTTTTGGTCGGTTGAAAATTTTGTTCTCGAAATTCCTCAATTCGTTTGAGCTCTAGTATTTTTTCCCGTGATATTCGATCTTATTCCCGCTCGCCATCTTGATCTCAGCTCGATCGGGTACCTTGTACTGCCAAAAAGCACACTGGCGGGATCGGCCGTTTCGACTCATCTTCATACGCGTTGCCGGTATTTTGTACTTAACTCGAACTGTAGGGCAGCTATAGAGCTGGTAAGCACACCTATTCCATTCAGAATCATCAGGCGCGTTCGTCTGTTGAATCCAGAGGTCTGAACTCGGTCTGCTAGCCGAGCTAGGCCCGCAAACCTATTCGTATTGTTCGAGTCATCTTGACAGACGCTCTCGGTTTTCTGTACTTAACTCGAGCTATCTAACAGCTACAGAGCTGATACTTACAGAACCCGATTCAGAATCATCAGTCGCGTTTGTCTGTTCAATCCAGAGCTCTGAACTCGGTCTGCTGCCCGATCTAGAATCACGGAACTATTCCTATTGTTTGAGTCAGCTTGCGAGATGCTGTCGGGTCTCTGTACTCAACTCGGGCTGTAGGGGAGCTACAGTGCTGGCAGTCACAGGAATCGATTTGAAGACACCAGGCGCGTCGGCCTGTCGAATCCAGAGCTCGGAACTCGGTCTGCTGCCCGAACTAGGTCCGCGAAAAACTATTCGTATTGTTCGAGTCATCCTGAGAGGTGCTGTCCGTTTTCTGCACTCAACTCGGGCTGTAGAGGGGCTGCAGGGCTGGTAATCACAGGAATCGATTCGGAGACATCAGACGCGTCCATCTGTCGCATTGAGAGGTCTGGAATCGGTCTGATACTCGAGCTGGGTTTGCCAAACTATACGTATTGTTCGATTCATCTTGAGAGGTGCTGTCGATTTACGCACGTTACTTGGGCTGTAGGAGAGCTTCAGAGCCCGTACAGAAGACAATGCAGAAGCATCGGGGGCGTTCGGCTGTTGCATCGAGAGGTCTGAGATCGCTTGGGCTGAAAAATTATTCGTTCTTAACAATCTGTTCTTCCTTATTATATATTGTCAGGAAGCTCTACGAGTCCCCCGGCGGTAAGAAAGGTTGACGGTTTACCGCCGGCGCCCAGTTGGCAAGAAAAATCTCGACGGAACTTTTGGTGACTTTTGGTCGGTTGAAAATTTTGTTCTCGAAATTCAACCATTCGTTAGAGCTCTAGTATTTTTTCCCGTGAGATTCGATCTTATTCCCGCGCGTCATCTTGATCTCAGCTCGATCGGGTACCTTTTACTGCCAAAAAGCAGGCAGGCGGGATCGGCCGTTTCAAATAAACTTGACACGCGATGACGGTTTTCTGAACATAACTCGAGCTTTAGGGCAGCTACAGAGCTGGTAAGCACATGTAATCGATTCAGAATGATCAGGCGCGTTCGTCTGTTGAATCCAGAGGTCTGAACTCGGTCTACTAGCCGAGCTACCCTGAGGTTCTAAACCTATAAGAATTAAAGGTGCGCCTTACAACTGCAAAAAAAATACAGATACGGCGGCAACTGCAAACAATTGCAGATATGATCATGTTGTCAATGATGGACACAACGCCAACATATATTAAAGATATATGTTGCAACTGCAAAAAAACAGATATGATGACACATGCAAAAAAAAACATATATTATAACATGTATCTTGTATTAACATATATATATTGGATGCACAGATATATCTTGTATTAACATATATATCTTGGATTAACAGATATACCTTGATCATGTCCATGCATGTAACTACGAATGTCCGCGGCGCTAAGGCGGTAGGAATGTCCGCGGCGCTAAGACGGGAGCTACATTTTGAAAATTATCAATTTTCCAAACGTTCAGTTCAGTGAGTGTTGTAACATGGGATGCCATCCGTCAGCCAGAAACTCGACGGCTTCAATTCTGCAGAGAAGTGCAGTCCGCGGGTGCTCCCACGCTTGCGGGCACCGCGCAACATTAAAATAGTGAGGTCGCATAGCATAGCGTGGCGCGTGATCGGCATCATCGGCGCTGCCGTCGCGCACTGGTGCCCATTCTAGGTCGTGAAGGTGCTAGAGCCCGCTGCGCGCGCGCGAAATATTAATCTCGCGCGCGCAGAGCACTCTAAACAGTTCGGAAGTAAACATTAATTAAATAGGGTGGGGGAGGGAGGGGAGTCGTATTCATCGGGTAGGTCGCAGTTCTGAGTTTAGAGTGGATCTGAACGTGAATGAGTCTGCGTGCTGACGGTGGCGGGTTTGAACGGGCCTGAGGGCGTCGAGTGCGCGCCTGGACGTGAGCGGGTCAGAGTGTGAGCGAGTCCGAGTGCGAGCGCATTCTGCGATGAGTTTCCGATGAGTTTCCGATGAGTTTTGATGAGTTTCGGGGCGGTGCGTAGTCGTCGCGATGCTATGCTATGCAATGCGGTGTAGGCTAGTGCCGAGCCCAGTGGAGCCCCCGTCCAGCGTCCTCCCGCATCCGTTCTGGCCCAAGCCTTTCGCGCGACCAGCAGCAGGTTCGCGCGCGACGAGAACCAGCAGCACCTCGCGCAGCACCAGCGCAACCACCAGCGCAGCACCAGCGCAACCAGCAGCACCGCGCGCAGCACCAGCGCAATGGCGGCTTGGATTCTGCAGGAGGATCAGAAAATGATGAAGGTGCCAATCTTCACACACGAGTGGGGCAAAGATGGCAGCTGGTTCCCGCTCTACGTGAGAACGATGACGACGGGCTCGTACGCCGGCGAGTTCCCGACGGTCGAGGAGACCAAGAAGGAGGCTAAGCGCTCGCTCAGCTTCATTGAAGAGGGCGGCAATATCGACTTCTGGTTGGTGAAGATGCCCCACCCAGGGGATGCTATGCCACATGTTCCCGAGCTGTGCCACAACTACCCGCTCAGCGACGACTGGATCATCAACGACAGGTCGGCGCTCGTGATGAACGTCACGTATCCACTTTCTTGCAATTTTGAACAGAACGAGCAGAGCAGCACGGGCGGGCCCACTGATGGCCAGCAGGCGACGGCGGACCAGCAGGCGACGGAGCCACCCACAGTGGGCAAGCCAGCGACGGAGGCCGAGGGCTACAACCAAGGGCGGTGCCAGCAGCAGGGCAGTATCGAAATTTCGACGCCAGCGAGCGACGCCAGCATCAAGGACTGGGTGGCGGCGAAGGCCTTCAAGACGAATATGACGTTGGGCGAGATCGATGGCTTGAACGTCGACGACATCTACAAGATCGGCTACGCGGCGGGGCTCCAGGCGAAGCAGGCTCAGAAGGACCAGCGCAGCAGCCAGCAGGACCAGGACGCTGAGGCCAATACGCAGTCCCTGGACAGCGCGGCGTCGTGGCAGGACGCAGGCGAGCAGTACCGCTAAGTGGCCGTAGACGGCGTGAACGCCAGCGCCTACAGCGCCTCCAGCGCCTACGCCAGCGCATACGCCAGCGCCTACATCAGCGCCTACACCAGCACCTTCAGCGCGAACGCCAACGCCGACGCCAGCGCCTACACCAGCGATACGGTATTCGTGGGCGCCTGGCAGCGCTCGTTTTCGCCTCGGCTTGCCCGAGGCGCCTCGGCCCGCCCGATACTTATAAGCGTGTTCGGCTTCACGGCCACTGGGAAAACTTTCGTCCCGATTCAAATGGGTTGCGCTACGCGTGTCCGCCGACACCCCTATTGCGACGATGGTGGAGGTTTCGGTTGACGTCCGATGAGTTTCCGATGAGTTTCCGATGAGTTTCGATGAGTTTCCGATGCTCGTGCCTGAGTGTGAGCGGGCCTGAACATGGGCGAGTCCCAATGTGAGTGGATATACATTCGAGCGGTCTGAACTGAGTGTGAGTGAGCCCGAGTGTGAGTAGGTCTGGACCTGGGCGGCCCCGAGCGCGCGTGAATCTGATTCTCGTCGCCGAGTCCATGGACCCAGGGGCGCATCAGAGTTGTTTTCAGCCCCGCGCCAGCTTTCGAGACGGTGGTCGCACCCGAGCACGCGGGGGCGGCGCAAGGAAAGGGTCGCAGGTGGAGGGAGATGTGTTTGGACTTGTGCGGGGGCCGAATGCGGTGGCAACGGGAGCTCCCCTGCCCAGCATTCCAAACGCGTCTTCCTCCACCCGCGACCCGTTCCACGCGCCGTTTGCTCCTAGGGCGGGGCGCTATGACTCGAGGCGGCGTCGCCTCCACCCAGCCCCTGATTCGGTGAGAAATCTGGCATCTCATGTTCGAGAGCTCGAACGAAGCCAAGTAATTCTGACTCTAATTCGGGCCCCCACTTCCTAATCAGCCCAGCGTGGAAATCATCGATTGCGTCCCAAACCAAACCGTCTATGCCTTCTCGGGTACGGTGCCATTCGATATGTTCGGCCATGAGCCCACGTTCGGCATAATCGTGCATTTGCATAGCAGTCCACCTGGCCCTCTCCTCGGGACTGAGCAAGATTGGAACCCCGTCGATGATGTCAAACTGAGCCGTGCCACCGTGCACTGTGGTCCCTGGTAGCGGGTGCGACGGGCGGCGCAGTAGAGCAGGGCGGGGGCGATATAGTGTTGTTGTTTCCTATGGGGTCACGTCGTCGTCGTCGCCGTCGTGATCGTGATCGTGGTCGTCGTTACTAGTCATCAGTTTCCTGTTCGGTCAGCGGCCGCGAGCGAGTCACCTCGAAGCGATCGACCCAGAGCAGGTGCCACGCGTCACACGCCCATCTAAAGCTAATCTTAGCCACCTGGCTGCGGGCTGCTGGGGGCCCTCCGACCTGGGGCTGCGTCGGGGGGGAGGTCTCCGAGCGTTCCCGCTTCATTGGGCCTGGGCTTGAAACAGCGATGGGGCGAGACAGATGGCGGGGCCGACAACGGGAACGATATGGAGGGCGAAGAGGAGGAGGAGGAGGAGAGGGAGGAGGAGGAGGAGGAGGAGGAGGAGGAGGAGGAGGAGGCGGACGAGGATGAGGGAGATGAGGAGGATGAGGCGAGGAAGAGGAAAGTGGCGAGGTCGAGGAGGAAGAGGAGGAGAGGGCGGGGGGGAGATGGGGAGGACCGAGAGCTGGATCCACGGCCCGCCCCAAGCTGGCCGAGCGGGGGGGGGGCGTGCGTCTCTTCTCACCCTCTCCCCCGCTCACCCTCCCGAACGCCCCCGCCCCTCCCCCGTCCCCCTCCCCCTTCCCCCATCCCCCTCCCCCTCGCATTCCTCATCCACCTTCTCCTGTTATCATCCTCCTCCTTCTCCTACAATTACTCAATATGAATGCTACTCTCCCATCTCGACCGTACCGCGCCGATTTCCGTCGCTCTGGTAGGAGTTTCGAACGCTGTCGATCGCCCCGTCGCCGCTCCAACGTGTCGGACCATTGGCCGTCGACGGAGTCAGCGCGCAAGCGCGTATTGAATCTCGAGTTGGAGGAGAGCTTGCGTTCGGTGAGACGCACTCGGTCGTGCACGGATGGCACGCTGTCTGCAGCACGCGGCCGCATCGGCGACGGATCGCACAGCGTGCACTCTCGGGCGGCGCAAGCACTAGTCCGACTCCGAGTCATTGACCAACACTGCCTCGAACACTGGATGCGGCAACTCGGCGGCTGCCGCGACCACCGCCACGAGCTCCTTCGCGAAGCCGTCGTAGAAGAACGTCCACTCGTTGAGCTCGTAGGTGCCGTCGCTCCACTTGACGACGTCCCTCCCGCACGAACTGACCTCGTCGATGTGGGTCGAGTCTGGACGGGGGCACTCGCACAGAAGCCTGGCCATCTTGTCCTCGGCGATGTTCGAGCTCACCAGCGTCCTCTTGTTCGTAGAGATCCTCTGCCAATTGCCCTGGTAGGTCGTGGTGATGGCGGCGCGGCCCAGACGCAGGGCGCTGTTGACCGCTGGGTACTCGAAGAACGACTGGCAGTCGAACGGCATCACGACGATGAAGAACACATCCCTCACGACGCACATGGCGATGAAGTGCGCGACTGCGAGCGCCAGGTCGTTCGCCTCCATGCCTTCGGCCGATATCTTGCCATTGACGAGGTCGTCCCTCCCGTTGATGCGCAGCATGTCGCCTGCCCACTCACGGGGCGGAGGGGCAATCACGAGCGTCCCCTTCGGCTTGATGCTCAGCACTATCCGACACGCAAAGGCCATGCCAGCGAGGGTGCAGACGTCCTCCGACTCGTCCCTTCCGTACTTGTCGAACTCTGGGCACTGGAGGCCAGCCCGTCTCATCCAGCGCGCGAGCCTGCCGCTTCCGCTGAACATCTCCGCTGCGTCCACATAGCGAGGGCACGACCAGAACTCCCGTGTCAGCGCCTCAGCCACCCTGATGATCTCTCCCTGCGATGCGCTGTCGGAGAGACCAGCTTGCACCGCCATCGCCTCGAACGAACATGGGACGCCAACCGCGGTGGACGCGGCGCCAGGCCTCGTCATGGCAGCGGCTGGCCGCTTCATGGCCAATGGGTAAGGGCGGCCCAGGCGCGGCGCCAGCACTCGGCCAACGCTCTGCCGATGCACGCATGCTTGAGCCAGAACGTCACCACGGGCAACGCTGGCCCAGGCCACCTGGGAAGCTCGACGAATGGCAGGGCAAGCCATGTCCACGAGCCCGCCTGGGCTGGAGTGCCCGAGCGCCCGCCTCGAAACACATCGACGTCGCTGTGCCCATGCAGCGCGATTATGTGCGCCACCGATCCGAAACTCATCAAAACTCATCGGAAACTCATCGAAAACTCATCGGGAGAGGGCGGTTGGTTTTGAACATGGGGCTCTCGCTTTTGTGCCGCGCGCATTCTTCTTAAGCGTTTGCAACGGTTACATGGGTGGGGGGCGGCTCCGTCTCAAAATGATGCTCTTGCTTGACGCTGTGCGACCACGCAATGCAAAGTGCACGGGGGACTGGAGGAGCACCATGCGGACAGCGCGTCGGTCCGAGGACCAACCGCTGTGCTGTAACGCAGCGGGGCGGCCCACCACGCGTTAGACGCCGCAAGCCGTCGCCTCCCTATGGTGATCGGGACTCCGACGAGAAGTCACGCTCTCGCTTGTGGCTTCCTCACGCGCGCCCGCGTTCGTCGGGGTCTGGCGGTGTCGGCGCGCAAGCGCACCTCGAATCACCCCGAACGGAGGGAGATGGGGGGGGATGGTTTGTGAATCGTGGTCGTGTTTCCCGCCCTCCCTCCCCATGTCTTCACGAGAACCAATCGCACCGCCTATGCCACATCGGCGCCGAGCATGCCCCGCGCGATGGCGAGGGGCTGGCTACGCCCCGCCGCCGTAGGAAAAACGATGCTGGCCAACCGCCATATTCCCCTGCAACGACACGCGTTCAAAGAGCCGTTTCTCCCAATTTGACCGATGCACGCTCGAGGCAGCCACTGCCGCTGGCAGATTCAACGATTCATCCAGAAACGTGGCGCACCGAAGCGGGTTGCCGTGCCTCAAGGAACGGCGCACGAGGTGTACAAAAAAATGTTTTTTGAACAAGTGGGGGACGTCTGCTTCTGCCATGTAATGGTTGTGCTGCTTGCGCAGGTCCAGCAGCATGGACCCCGTCTCCCTATCGACGATGGTGGGTGATGCCTTCAGGAGTTGCATGGACGCCAGCAAATTTCTGCACGCCTCAGTGAGCGCAAACCCTTTCCCCATGCTGGCAGAAAACGTCTCGCACAAATGGAAAGCCCATGGGAGGATCGCGTTTGTTTCGGACCCCATTGTTTTTAGCCCTGGGAAGTCCCTCGTGCCGATCATACTCACTGATAGCTCATGCACTCTGTAGTTTTGCGGCACATCCGTGTCGTCATACCAATCGTTCAGCATGCCCGAGAGCCGCTCCAGAGAGGCTGGGACAACGACGTCTTGATGAGGCCCTGGGATCCCGAAAACATTCACATCCAGAATTGCCCAGGTCACTGCGGATATACAACGGCCATGGACTCCCAGGTACATATTGTGGAGCACGTCTAACGCGAACGTGAGGGATGGTGACGTATACAGGGCGGGCGAAAACGCTGGGTTGCGATTCAGCAGTGGGTCCATACAAGCCTGACCGCGATAGGTCGCGCGCCAAAACCTCACGACCAGGGGCAACGAGGCAGCGGAGAAATCGCCGATATCGCACAATTGCTCGGACGGCGTCAATCGATCACCAGCTTTGAGACCTAGTGACGGAACATCGTTTAGGAGCGCCCTCCCACGGGATCCAGATTTCCGCCGATCCCAGTACAGCCTACCCTCAGTAAAAACCTTGTCGGAAACCGACGCGCCTGCGCGACCGCGGCGGGCAACCCCCGAGAACGCCACCACCCACCACCCCGTCGCAACCCTCTCCGCCACACGCGCTCCGTGGCGCGACCGCGCGCTCTCGGGGGCCACCTTGCGTGGCCGCGCTTGCGCGTCGGTGTCGCCTTAAGTCGATCGGCTTCGGTGTGAAGCACAACGACGTGTTCAAGCCGCTGACAGGAAACTTCGTAATCATCCAAATCTGACTTCTGGCCCCAGTGGTCACTGTCCAACTCAACAGGGTCATAGTCAGGTAAATTCTCGAGCAGCGAATTGCACATAAAACACGGGGAAAACATGCTGCCCAAACCCCGCAAACCGAACGTGACAGCCTGCTCCATTAAGTCGCCTTTCATCCAAACCACAACGCCTTTCCTGAGAGGCATGCCCGCCAAATCACCCCTGTGATCACCCGTGACAAACGGTGAGCCGTCGTGCATGGCCGAGGGGTATCGGCCGTCAATCAACGCCCGCATCGACCATGCTATCACGAGCATGACAGGGTAATGGCTACACCACCCTCGGCACCCGCACCTGCAGAATTCAGATTTCCTTAAGAATGCGACCGAATGTCTCCGCGACTGCGGTACTAAATGCATAAAGAAACCCAGCAGCGAGTCTGCTTTTCCAGTTCGCTCGCTCCTAGTGAAACGAATACCATCGGCGTACAGCGATAACAAAAGCGGGACATCTGGCCTGCACGCGCGAACGCCAGGGTGCCACCTGTATATTTGCTGCCACTCCTGAAAATCCGCATCATTTGTCAGGGGCCCAGGGTCCAGGGACCGAGTAGTTTCACACTCGTGTTGCAACGACTCATGCAATGGCAGCATGGGGATCCTCTTGGTTGTCCTACCAACACCTTTCTGATATATTGGAATGTCCAACCAGTAGTAATCGCTATCTTGCTTTCGGGGAATCGTTGAGTCCATTTTTCTCTGATACGTGCCGCCTGTGTTTTTCGGGTGCAGAGCGAGGTCACACACGCCGCCCTCGCAACCAGCTTCCTTAGCGAACCAGCTTATGATGCAAGCGTCCTTTGCTGTCATTGGCCTCGACCCTGCATACATGGCAAGAATATAATTAAGCAAGTCATTGCCTGCTTGCTTGCGTTCAGCTGCTCTCAATTGCTCGGCCTGCCAGTCTTCGCCCCACGATTCCCCAGCCATGGTGCTACGACACCTGGCGCGTGTATCCTGGGAACTGGGAGCCCGCCCTCGAGCCGAACCCTACGGGCCCCTGCACCCCGCCCCCTGGCGCTGCAACTACTAGCCGTCGGGCCCGTACCAGCGCCCCCAAGACGCCCTGGAAACCGAAACGGGCGCTCCACGGACAGCTGCGCCTCGCCGAGGTGCCGCAGCGACCCCTCGGGCCCGTGCCAGATCCACCCGAAGCGCACCCGAAACCGAAACTGACCACCCGAGGCGTCTCCGAACCGAAACGGGGGGTGCCCGACCGCGATCGGAGTGGCGCTGAAACTCATCGGAAACTCATCGGAAACTCATCGCTACAATCCCTGTGAATTTATAGTGTTTGAGCGAAACTCATCAAAACTCATCGGAAACTCACCGGAAACTCACCGGTATTTCATCGGTGGTTTCGTCGCCTCCGATCGCGGTCGGGCCCGAATTGTTCGGTCCGATCGGGTTCGAGTTCAGAATTTTCGCATCCGATCCGAGATTTTCGCATCCGATCGAGCTTTTCCCTACACAGCGCTTGCTGTCTCACCGCAGCAGGCTGTTCAGTGTACCCCGAATCGCGGGCCCGCCGCCAGCTTCTGGTTTGCCGTCCCCTTCACCTCCACCTCCTCCCTTCCCTCCCCCCCGTACTTCCCCTCCCCCTTCCCCCAATGGGGACTCCCCCTCCCCCTCCCCCTCTCCACCCTCCTCCCCTTCTCACTCCTCCTCCTCCTCCTCCTCCTCGCCTCCACTCCCCCCTCTCCCTCCTCCTCCTCTCCTCCTCCTCCTCCTCCTCCTCCTCCTCCTCCTCCTCCTCCTCCTCCTCCTCCTCCTCCTCCTCCTCCTCCTCCTCCTCCTCCTCCTCCTCTCCTCCCAACTCTCCCCTCCTTAACTACGCGGCACTGGTCGGCGGGCCTCGTCAAGAGGCCTGGTCGGCACTGCAGCCGAACGTCAAGAGGCCTCGAGGCCTCGTCAAGAGGCCGTCGTGCTGTCTGCCTCCGACTACCTGCCGCCCTGTGCCTTCTTCACGACCAGAGCGTGCATCTGGTTCAAGGCGTCGACCTCTGCGTTCAGCTTATCCACCTTGGGCTTGAGGATCGACGTGATCTGGTCGATCTGTTTGTCGAAATCTGCCTCCCCGACGTATGCCCTCACTGCGTCAAACTTCTGCGTCACCAGCTGCGCCGCGAGCGCGTTGGTGGTGCTCGTGTTCTCCAGCGCCTCGACTGCCCTGCGGAGATCACCGCTCATCCTCTCGTCCGCCAAGGGCTCCCACGATGCCACCGTGCCGATGTTGCGCAAGATCATCTTGCCAGACGTGAGCTCCTGTCCGTACAGGCTGATCAGCGTGCGAAAGTCGTCGAGCTTCTTCTTCGCGTCCTTCTTGGCCTGCTTCGGGTGGGGAGCGTCGTCACCAGCTGGCTCAGGTGGCGGCGTCGCCGTGCCGCCGCGGTCGCCCCTCGTCCGCTTGGTGCTCCGTGCCGCGGCCTTGACCGCTGCCTTAGCCTTCGCCTCCGCCGCCTTTGCTTGCTTCTCCTCCGCCTCATTTGCTTTCGTCGCCTCCGCCTCCTTCTGCTTGGCAACGTCGGCGGCTTTCTTCTCGTCCGCCGCCTGTTGCTTGGCCTCGCTCTCCTGCTGCGCGACTGCGCCCGTCTGAGCCTGGCTCGGCTGGCCACCGCCCAGCGTGTCGTGCCCCCCCCCTTCAGGAAGTCGAGCGCCAGGTCGTCCTGCACGCCCGTCTGCTCCTGGTACTGCGTCCACGCCGTCTCGAACTTGTTCTTGAAGCCCGACTTGCAGTAGAGGTATTCGGCGCGCTTGGTGAAGCTGTTCCACTGCACCCAGGGGTACCCCAGCTTCTGGCACGCCAAGACTGTGTTCAGTGCCGCCATCGCCCCCGTCTCTGTGATGCCGACCCCCGACTCCTTGCCTGCGATGACCTCGAACGGCTCGTGGGTCCCCCACTCCAGGTGGGCCTCCGTGTTGGTCTTCCTCTTAGACCTGTCGGCGGCGGCGGCGGCGGCGGCGACGACGACGACGACGACTACGACGACCACCCATGGGTGGTCGTCGTAGTCGTCGTCATCGTTGTCGTCGTCGTCGTCGCTCCCAACCTGCGCTCTTGGTAGGCGTTCCACTGCTTGTCGACCCACTCGAGGATGCAGTTCTCCTTGCCGATGTGGCCCTGCGCATTCTTGTACTTCGCCTGCTCCTCTGCGCTGCCCTTCTTGAAGCGGTCGTACTTGCTGGCAATCGCCGTCCTCGACTTCGCGATCCTCGTCCTCCACGCCTCCTCGATCACCTTATCGGGCTGCTCGTCGTCGGGGCTGTCCTGCGCCCTGGTCGCGGGCGGCGTCTCGCAGCCCTTCGCCAACTCGTTGGGCCTCTTCGCCAGGAAGCCGAGCTGCAGCCCGCCTGAGCCCTCGGACGGGTTCTCAGGCAGCGAGACGCCTAGCGACGCCCCGCTCGGCCCCCCGGCGGTGTCGCCCAGCTGGCTGATGCCGAGGCCCTTGAGGTTCGCCTGCTCCAGCCCGATCGCCGCCCCGTCGATCTGCGTGATGCCCGGCGCGGCGGTGTCGGCCTGGGCCAGGCCGATGGCCCCGAGGTTCGCCTGCTGCAGGCCGATGCTCGCCACGCCGTCCAGCGCTGGTCCTGCCGACGATGCCGCTGCCGCCGACGATGATTCAGGCGGTGCATCAGCGCCCTCATCCGCACGCGGGGTGTCCTGCCGACGGCGAAAACCACCGTCGCCACGACTCCTCCCACGCACCCATGTCCGAACCCCCCACCCGAGTATCGGGCGGGAGGAAGGGGCGGTCTCAGCCCTCCACATCTCCTCCTCACTCCTCATTCCCTCCCCCTTCATCAACCTCCTAACCCTCACCTCCTTCCTCGCCACCTCACCCCCTCCCACGGCAGCTTTCGACTGCACCGTCCGTGCTGTGGACCCAGCGCTCTGACCAGCTGTCCTGGCGGTCGGGCAAGTCCTCGACGTGCAGGCCGTCCTGTATCGGCGAGGGGGATGCTCCCTCCCCTCCATCAATACTACCACCACGACAGAAACACTCGAGAGTCGAGGATCGAGGATCGAGACCCGAGGTGTTTTTTTACCCGAGGAGCGCGTCGATTTCAATTTCGAGGCGGACCCAGCCGTAGGCACGAGGGGGCCCCTCGAGGCCCGAAGCGGCCGTCAAACTCGAGAGTCGATGATGGAGGATCGAGGCTCGAGTTGTTTCCCAGGAGGGCGCTTCGATTTGAATTGCGAGGCGGATCCAGCCGTAGGCGCGAGGGGGTCCAGGAGGCCCCGAAAGGCAACAACCGAAACACAGAATCGAGGATCGAGGATGTCTCGGTGCCCCCCCCCACTGCCGCGCCTCGCTGGAGGCAAGTCTGAGGGCGCCCGCATCGTCCCGAGCGACCGCTGGAGGCCACTCGGACCGTCTTCGGCCGTTCCGAGGGGGCGCTCTCGCCTCGGTGCGGAGCCTGCCGTCCGTATCTATTTCGGCTACTAGATCCCTGGGCCCCACGCGCGCCTGATATGGAGCCCTGGAGCCCGCACGCGCTCAAATACCGCAGAGTGCTCAAGAGCCAGACGGGCGACGGGCCCAACGAAGGCGACGGCGACGGCCCCAACGACGGCCACTGCCCACGGTCGGCATCACGGTCGGCATCAAGCTCGGCACTCGCATGCTTGATTTGCGGAGTCTACCAGGGTGTCTCTGGGAGGCCAAGTGAAAGCTGCCCGATCAAGCTCGGACAGCCCTGCCAGTTCGTGACAGACGGCCAGAAGGGCGACGACGACGCGCAGCAGGGCAAGCAGAAGGGCAAGGGCAACAGCGACGAGCAGAAGGGCAAGGACAAGCACAGCATCTTGTCACAGGACGAGATTAGCCTCTTGAGCCGTCTCCCATCGTGGCTGCACGACAAGCGCTACACCGACGACATCACAGAAGCCGACGTGGTGGCGGCAGATCTGCTCACGTACAAGGGCAAGAACAAGAGCAAGGGCAAGAGCGGCGACAGCTCGACTGGCAAGGGCAAGAGCGGCGACAGCTTGACGGGCAAGGGCAAGAGCAAGAGCGGCGGCAGCTTCGACCCCGACACGAGCAGCCCGCGCTCGCAGGCTTCGGCGCTCCAGGAGCAAGACGAGAGCCCCGCGAGGCCTTTGAGGCGCTGGGCCAGTGGCGTGATGACGTCACCCACTTACACCATTATCCCACCGACGCCAGAGGACCCGCTCTTGTCGCCCCACACCCCAGAGGACCCGCTTGAGGCGACAGACCCCAACAACTCGCACGAGGTGCCAGGCCCGCAGGAGAACCCGCCCGCCGAGGGCAACCCGCACGAGGACTGAGGCCCGCAGGTGAACCCGCCCGCCGAGTGCAGCCCGAGGTGCCAGGCCTCCAGGAGAACCCGCCGTGGGCAACGCCCTAGGCATCCTTCCTCTTCTTGCTATGCATGAGGGTCAGATGCGACACCCGATTCGGTGAGAGGACAATTAAGTAGCGCAATGGGAAGGGATGGGAGGGAGGGGTAGGATGTCAGATGTTGACGCGATAACAAGAATAACAATAAACAACGACGTGACGACGCCGACAATGAAGTTTCCCATATCAGGCGATGGGGTGGGGGGCTCGCCGACACACACATACATATATATACATATCGATAAACGCATCGGAGCCGAGGGGAAAACTCATCGAAACTCATCGGGAACTCATCGGACACTCATCGCGATTATCTCCGCTTCCACGCCGTGCCATGCGCAACGTTATCCTCGCGACCTCGGAAACTCGCCGCGGTTATCTCCACTGCCACGTCGCGTCATGCGCTGAGTTATCCTCGCGACCCCCGCAATCGCTGAGTCGAGGGAGTCGGATCGCCGCGGAGGGCGGGGGTCCGAGAGGCCAGGGCGGAGTGGGCTACATGTTTTCCGATCGTGGCTCTCTGAAGTCGGAGCCCGTCAGTCTACTCGGCACCGTCTGACGAGTCATCCTCCGCCAGCTGCTTGCGCGCGTCCCCCATGAGCGTGCCCGTCGGCCCCTTGATGGCAGTCTGCGGGGAGGTGCCCTGCGCGGACTTGGAAGCCTTGGCGCCCGTGATGCCCTTCTCGATGCCGATGCGCTGGATGGGGACCTTCGAAGTCGAGATCTTGCCTGGTGCGGCGCGTTTCTTGCCCTTGCCCTTCTGCTCGGGAGTGGACGGCACGCCTCCTGCAGCAGCGTCTGCCTCCCCCTCTCCTGCCGTGTAGACCTCCCCGTCCGAAGCCGCCTCGGCGTTCTCGCCCATGTCGTGGCCCGACGCCGCCTCGGCGTCGGAGGCCGCCGCCTCCTCGTTGGCGGGCTTAGCGGCGGCGGGCCTCTTGCGAGCTGCAGCGCCCCGCTTGGGCGCCGCCGCCGCATCGGCCTCCTGCTTGGCCAACTTCTCGGCCTCCTTCTGGCAGATCGCTTCGACAGTCTTCTCGATCTCCTTGACGAGGTCCATCTTCGCCGCCATCGCCTGCTGCTTCGTAGTTTTCGGGTCGCGGACGAACATCTCTAAGATCCGCTCGGTCATCACCTTGACGTCATGCTCCTCGTTGTCGAAGTGCCTGGTGGTCGCCTGCGTCTGCTGCTCCTTGGTGCCGTCCTTGAGCTTGCGCATGATGAGGATGAGCTTGTGGTTCGGATCCCGATCTCTCTTCAGCTCGACGTAGACCTTTGAGCCGTCAGGTAAGTATTTAGAAGGAAGTCCACTCTTGGCGCTCTTCGGCTTCTCCTTCTGCTGATGCAGCGCCTCTGGGTAGCGCCACTCCTCCCCATCGGCCCACGTGGCAACCATGAATCCGCCCTGGTCGGATGACCGCGAGCTGTCGCAAAGCTCCACCCGCCGCGTGCTCGGTTGGATGCGCACTGCCGAGTTCTTGTTCTCGTCGAATTTGTAGACGTACTGCACCTCGGAACCTGCTCTGTCACCTGCAGGCTTGGCCGCGGCGGGCCTCTTCTTCGCGGCCCCCGTGCCCTCGGGCTCGTCCTCGCCCCCTGCCGCTGAACCTCCTCGCATTGACGGCCTTCGCCTGACGGGCGCGCTGTCCTCCTCGTCCGCGTCGTCCTCCTCCTCGTCCTGATCCTCGTTCAGGTTGATGCCGTCGGTGTAGCCCTGCTCCGCGATGACGGCCTTGTACCACTGAGGGGGGCCGAGCTTGCGGCGGTAGAAGGACCCCGCGTGCATGCACAGCGTGCGCACCCTAGCCGTCATGTCCCTCACGTAGCGCTTCTTGGAATCGCCCTCGAACAAACTCCAGGGCGGCTTTCCTGTCCTCGCCTTCTCGGTGACCAAGAACTCGATCGCGTTCTCGCACGCGACCTTGCCGACGCTCAAGTTCGGCGCTGCCTGCTGCCTGATCGACTGCGCGACGAGCACCGCAGCGTCGGCACTTAAGGGCGCCTGGTCGCTGGACACAGGGAAGGAGGAGTGGTCGCTCTTGTACACCACGAAATCTGGTTTCGTCATGACAGGGCGCAGCACCTTGGTCAGCAACTCCACGTCCGTGCACACGGCGCGGGTCGTCGACTCGGACCCGTCGCTGGCGCCATCATCAGCCATACGGTAGAGCCGATCGTCGGATAGGGCCGAGCGTCGGGTATGGCATCTGGCAGCTGGTGCCCACTGAACTTGTGGAGCCAAAACGTTTACGGACACATAGATCGGGGCGCTGCTGATTCAAAACTCACCGAAACTCCCTCCAGGAATGCATCCAGGGCCCCGTCCAGGGCCCCATCGGAGCTCATCGGGAGCTCATCGGGATCTTCCGATTGGGATCCGATGAGTCTCCGACGAGTTTCCGATGAGGTTTCGATGAGTTTCCGAAGAGTTCACGATGAGTTCCCGATGGGTTTCGATGAGTTTCCGATTAGTTTACGATGAGTTTCGATGAGTTTCCGAAGAGTTTCCGAAGAGTTCCCGATGAGTTTCCGATGAGTTTCCGATGAGTTTCGATGAGTTTGAGTTTCCGATGAGTTTCGATGAGTTTCCGAAGATCGATCCGATGAGTAGATAGTCGACGACGGGGGGGGTCGGCGAGCCCCCCACCCCTGAGCCCCCCCTCCGCGCGGGGCGGCGGCGGTCCACGACACCAGCCAACGCCTGCTCGAGCGTCTCGTTCGCGGGCACCAGCGTCGCGCCGTCGTCGGCAGCCTGGACGACGACGACGACGACGACGACGACGACGACGGCGACGACGGCGACGACGGCGGCGGCGGCGGCGGCGGCGACGACGACGACGACGACTACGACTACCACCCATGGGTGGTCGTCGTAGTCGTCGTCATCGTTGTCGCCATCGGTGCCGGAACGACGGGGGAGGACGCCGCCGACGACGCCGCCGACGACGACGACGACGACGACGACGACGACGACGAGTAGAGATGGCCTCCGTGGCCGTCTCCTGCGCCGTCTCTGGCGGCGGCGAGGCCGTCTCCTGCGCCGTCTCTGGCTGCGGCGTGGGCGCAGCCGAGCTGGCCACGAAGGGTGCCATCGCGCGCGCCCCGCGGAAGCGCGCCAACTGGGCGCGCGGAGGAAGGTTGACCTTCCTAGTGGCCTCGAAATAGCCCAACATGCTCGATCGAGCCAGAACGCCGATCGCGATCGATCGAGCCAGAACGCCGACGACGACGACGACGCCTCGCGAGGCGTCGTCGTCGTCGTCGTCGTCGTCGTCGGACGATGGTTTCCGACACCGCGTGGGGCGTTCGTCCCCGAACATCGAGATTTCGCGCCGCGGCCCCGTGCCCGCGAGCACTGGGGCCCGAGATGGGCCCCCGTAGCGCGTTCAACCTTGATCGCGCGAGGCGCCTCCGCGCCGTCCGCCCCCGTCCTCCTCCTCCTCCTCCGCCATTTCCTCCTCGCCCGTCCTCCTCCTCAGTAGGGTTCGGGGCATCTGGGGCAGTGAACAACTACACGGATGGAGGGCGGGTACTTTCAAAATGACGCTCTCGCCCCGCTCACTGTTTCACTTACTTTTTCATGTTAAGCGCGGCGCCCGTTTATTTAACGAGCCGCGTCCCTAATTGTCTTAACCCGCGCCGCCTACGGGCAGCGGTGTACCCGACGGCCTCGTGGCAGTGTTCAACACGTACCACGTGATCGGGCATTATTTGATACGTACGCAGTGCAAACTCATCGGACACCATCGGAAACTCATTGGTCGTGCATCGGAAACTCATCGGATTCGATGGGCAGGCTTAAGGGTCGTTTCACCTGCGGCCCACTAGACTGCTTCAAGACGGCTCAAGATGGCCCAGAGACGGCTCATGATGCAGATATAACTCATAACTGCTATTTTAAGAAAAGATATTTGTCATAACTGCTATTTTTGCAGATCTGACTGTTAACTGCTACGTTTTACATATATTTGCCATAACTGCTATTTTTTGCAGATATGGGTTATAACTGCTATTTTTTGCAGATATGACTTAGGACTCTTATGAATTTACAGATATGCTCAACATGATATAAAAATGCGCATAACTGCTATTTTTTGCATATATGATTCACAATCGGTATTTTTTGCAGATATTTTCTGCAACCGGTATTTTTACCGGTATCGAACCTCAGGGTAGGTCTGCAAACCTATTCGTATTATTCGAGTCATCTTGACAGACGCTCTCGGTTTTCTGTACTTAACTCGAGCTACAGGACATCTACAGATCTGTTGCGTACAGAAACCGATTCAGAATCATCAGTCGCATTTGTCTGTTGAATCCAGAGCTCTGAAGTCGGTCTGCTGCCCGATCTACAATCGCGGAACTATTCGTATTGTTCGAGTCATCTTGAGAAGTGCTCTCGGTCTTCTGTACTCAACTCGGGCTGGGGGGGCTAGAGTGCTGGTGGTCACAGGAATCGATTCGAAGACATGAGGCGCGTCCACCTGTCGAATCCAGCGCTCGGAACTCGGTCTGCTGCCCGAACCAGGTCCGCGAAAGTATTCTACTGTTCGAGTCATCCTGAGAGGTGCTGTCGGTTTTCTGCACTTAACTCGGGCTGTAGGGGGGGCTACAGGGCTGGTAATCACAGGAGTCGATTCGCAGACATCAGACGCGTCCGCCTGTCGCATTCAGAGGTCTGAACTTGGTCTGATACTCGAGCTGGGTTGCCAAACTATTCGTTTTGTTACATCTGGAGAGGTGCTGTCGATTTACGCACGTAACTCGGGCTATAGGAGAGCTACAGAGCTCGCAAAGGAGACAATCTAGAAGCATCGGGGGCGTTAGGCTTTTGCATCGAGAGGTCTAAAATCGCGTGGGCTCAAAAACTATTCGTTCTCTGTATCTCTTTTCCGCATTATATATGTCAGGGAGCTCTACGATTCTCCCGGCGGTAAGGAAGGTTGACGGTTTACCGCCGGCGCCCAGTTGCTGGAAGCTTAAGAGTAATTCCGGCGCGCTGGAGAGCTAGTTGGCAAGAAAAATCTCGACGGACCTCTTGCTGACTTATGGTCGTTTGATAATTTTGTTCTCGAAATTCAACCATTCGTTAGAGCTCTAGTATTTGTTCTGACCATATTCGATCATATTCCCGCTCGCCATCTCAATCTCAGCTCGATCGGGTAAATATTTCTGCAAAAAAGCATCGCGGCGGGATCGGCTGTTTCGAGTCATCTTGATACGCGTTGTCGGTATTTTGTCTTAACTCGAGCTGTAGGGCAGCTACAGAGCTCATTCTCACAGACACCGATTGCGAATCATCAGGCGCGTTCGTCTGTTCCATCTAGAGGTCTGAACTCGGTCTGCTGCCCGAGCTAGGTCCGCGAAGCTATTCGTATTGTTCGAGTCATCTTGAGAGGTACTGACAGTTTTCTGCACTTAACTCGGGCTGGAATCGATTCGGAGACATCAGACGCGTCCGCCTGCCGAACCCAGAGCTCGGAACTCGGCCTGCTGCCCGAGCTAGGTCAGGGAAACTATTCGTATTCGTCGAGTCATCTTGAGAGGTGCTGTCCGTTATCTGCACTTAACTCGAGCTGTAAGGGAGCTGCGGGGCTGGTAATCACTGGAATCGATTCGAAGACATCAGTCGCGTCCACCTGTCGTATTCAGAGCCCTGAACTCGGCCTGCTGCCCGAGGTAGGTCCGCAAAGCTATTCGTATCGTTCGAGTAATCTTCAGAGGTGCTGTCGATTTTCTGCACTTAACTCGGGCTGTAAGGGGGCTGCAGGGCTGGTAATCACAGGAATCGATTCGGAGACATCAGGCGCGGCCGCCTCTTGCATTCAGATGTCTGAACTCGGTCTGATATTCGAGCTAGATTCGCGAAACTATTTGTATTGTTGGAGTGGTCTTGAGAGGTGCTGTCGATTTTCGCACATAACTCGGGCTGTAGGAGAGCTACGGAGCTCGTGCGCACAGAAAACGATCCAGAAGCATGAGGGGCGTTTGGCTGTTGCATCGAGAGGTCTGAAATCGTTTAGGCTGAAAAACTATTCGTTCTCTGCAATTTTTTTCGACATTATATATGCTCAGGAAGCTCTACGAGTCCCCCCGTAGCCATTTTGGCTCAAGCCTCCCGGCTCAAGGGCTCCAGGATCCCACTGGGGCTCAGGGGGTGTCGGCGTCGCGGGGGGACGGCGCGGCGGCCATCGCTGCCATCGACGGGTACGGCATCTTCAAGGTCAGCTAGGCTGCTTCCTTTGTTTGCTGCGCTTGTTGTCTTTTGTTGTACGTGTGTGAAGACGGACGGATACGACTTTTCGGTTCTCGCGAGAAGGTTTCAGCTGGAGGATATATCACCGACAGTGCCATATTTGCAGTACTCACAGGATTACGGTCAGAAGCCAGATACTGCTGTCGAGAGAGCTTCTCGTAAAAGACAACTTCAGGATATTGAGAAGACCCCAGGTGACTACCCATTGGACGGAAGATTGAATACTGCCGACTCCACTCCAGATAGTGAATCTGTTGTACCTCTCTGTGAACGGACGGTGACACGACAGTGGTTGCACTCGTGGGGATGCGGACCTCAGTGTATTGACACATTGCCCGAGCATGCAGATAACATGACGGTGGATGGTGGAGCCCCCCCTGTGAAGCGTAATCGTGAGGAGGTTCTTGCTGAAAGGAAGGCCGCCTTGGAGGGGAAGGACGGTATGCAGAGTTTACTATTGCAGACGATGCACAAGATGGATGATAACACTGAAAGGATCCAGGATGCCATAGGAGTTCAGGGGACCAAAATCGACAACGTTCAGGCCCAGGTCCAGAAGCAGGGTGTTACGATTTCTAATCTGGAGACGAGCGTTCAGGGGCTTGAGACTAAACATAATCGACTCGAGACGATCGTCCAGGGACTCCAGGGACAGGTTCGTGCGGGTTCAGTTGCCAGTGACGCTTCGACGAGGCCTGATAATACCAGGACGGGAAGATACCAGGCTCCTGGAACCACCTACTTCTCTCCAACGTATGTCGAACTCAAGGGATGGGTCACCAACTGGAGTGACAGGGATAGGAGGTCTCAGGAGATGCTCATGTGGGAGGATGTGAAGGTGCTCATAGATAACATTACAAATCATTGTCTTTCGGAGGATGATCGTGTGCACGTGTGTGTTGACGGTACTGAGCGCATTAACGCTGGCCGTTACATGTTCGGATCGGCCAAAATCAAATTCAAGCCAGGGGCCGACAGGGATATTATTTGGAGGGTCAAACGGTGCATCGACCTTGTGACGGTACCCCCTGCTAAACGCCCCGCGCCTCCTCCAGGAATCCAGATCGCCGCACCACAGTGCCTCATTGAGAATATGAAGCAGGTTATCAACCCTGAGTCGATCAAAGTCAGTGTCGAGTGCCCAGAGTGGAAGAGGGACCACGTTAAGGCGGTGGGGAGATTCTGCGGCACTATTCGGAGCATGTGTACACAGATTGGTATTGAGGTTATTGCTGTGCGAGGGGAAATGGGACCGCCCAAATCGACTATATGGACAGTGCCCACGACGGCCGCTCCGAGGCCAATGCTTCTGGCCGAGTTTACCACGACGCGGGCGACATGGGAGGTATCGAGTGAGACTGTCGACAGGTTGCATCAACTCATACCTGCGTTTACTAAGACGAAGGCTGATATCGAGACGGAAGTCAACAGGAGGGTGTGACGACGACGACGCCGAACACCGTTCAAGGGGATCCGACTGGGTAGCTGGAACCTCAATCGGGCGGGGTCGGCCAATTTCAAGGGGAATGAGATTCTGAGGTGCCTTTCAATGCGAGATTGCATATGGGGTGTTCAGGAATGCCAGAATCTTTTTGGAGGCAAATTCGATGCATATATCAGACGGTGTGGCCTTTCATATCGTGTGAGTTGTGACGGTAAGTGTGGGTTATTATTTAACAAAGAGTGGAGTACGTGTGTGCGTGAATCAATATGTCAATATGAACGGTTCTGTGTGGTGGTCTTTGGTAGTGGAAGTGCCCCTGTGATAGTTGCCTCTGCGTATCTTCCCGACCCCGGCGTCGAGAACGCCGTAGATGTGCAGTGCGTGGTGTTGGACGCGCTCGAGTCAGTTATTCTCACTCTGCGCAGCCGCTGGAAGGGAGCGACTGTCTCTGTGCTGCTCGATGCCAACGTTGAGCTATCCCCATCAACTCAGCTGCAGTGCTCACGCACTGGGACTGTCTATGAGGCGGTGGGAAGTGCTACCAAGGAGGAGAGGAGGACTTGCGAGGAGGGAGGTGCACAGCGGGTGAGGAGGGACGTACGACAACAGTTGCGCGAGCGTGTTCTGTGCTTTCTAGGGCGCCTGGGGATGAAGGCTGCCAATTCGTTCTTGCCACGACGACTACACACATGGGAGAGCTACGGAGTATCTCGGTGGGGGACGTGTAAGAAGGTTCTTGATTACATTTTTGTTCCCAGGACGTGGGTGATCGATGAGATGACGGTCGAAATATCATGAGTAATGGGGGGAAGACAAATCGTAGTCGTCTCAGCGACCATGGCCTGCTTCAGGGGACTTTTAGTGACGCAGGCGCTGAGCTGGTCAAACGTAGTATCCCGACGGCAGCTCGTGAAAAGAGTTTGGTGGGTTATAAGACGGTGAATTGGGGGGACCTCAATATGGCGCGAAAGGAAATCGATCGGGTCTTGGGAGATGCCAATACTACTTGTTCTCCAGGGGACCTTGTGTCGACCACTATTCGGGCCTGTACTGAGCAGGAGGAAATCAAATTCACGACTGCCACCACGGGACGGGGACTACCGCCAATTAGGCCTGCAGGGCTCACGGCCTGCCAGGAGATTTTGCGACGGAAGCCTCTGCCAGCGTCAGTGGATGTGCCCAGCTTGCGCAGACGTGCCAACGGACTGCGGAGGGAGTATCGTGCGGCGTTGGCCGCGTGGACCTCTCCTGCCTCCAGGCGCAAAGAGCGTCATGGTATCAAGCACCTCATTGTGCAGGGACGGATATCTGAGGACAGGGAGGAGTGGGTGGAGGAGATCAGAGCACATACCAGACAGAGGTATACTTCGGAGGAGGTCAGAGGACGGGATATGGCGATGTTGGAGGAGTTGAGGAGGGATGCACAACAGAACCTATGTGACGGGTACTGCACTGAGGGACTGACAATGGCGGTGGTATGCCAGGCACGGTCACGTCTCAAGTCCAAGCGTGCCACTGGCCCCGACAGGCTGCCTTGTGAAATGCTCAAGGCATTGCCGTGGGCGACTTTGCGTGGCGTTGCTCGGATGTTTGATGAGATATTTCGCTTGGCACGGCAGTATCCGCAGGACTGGAGGCAAATTTTGATCGCCTTCATGCCCAAGCTGCCGAGCTTGACATCGCTGACAGATGCACGGTACCTCTGTCTGCAAAACAGTCTCAGCCGTTGGTATTCTGCTTGTGTGGTGATCTTGGTCGAACAATTTGTGTCTCGGGCTGGCCTCATGGGACCCCTGGGCATCTACGGCTTCCAGGAGGGACGTAAGACGGTGGAAATTGTGGGGGCCCTCAAGGCTCTGGCTCAACATGGGGACATCTGGGGAAAGGATCAGACGGTCCATATCGCTAACGCCGATATCAAACAAGCGTTCGACCACTGCAGCCTTCAAAACGCCAAGCGAGCTCCAGTATGCTTTGCTATCACCGCTGGTTTGCACTACGGGGTCGTTAGTTGTCGAGGGTATGGCCATTCACGACATCAACTGGGACGTCTGCATACGGACGGGCGGCCCTGAGGGGCCTCTTCTCTTTAACCTTATCATATGTGCCATGTGGGGACCTATATTTCGGGATTGGGACAGTAGAGGAGTGGGGTATGTGCTGGAGGGCGTCTGTGGTGAGTATGAGCGACGGACAATAGTGAACCACTTTGTGTGGGCGGACAACTGCTACCTTGTCTCTGCCTCCTCAACTGTGTTGGCTCAGATGATGCACGATCTAACACTACCACTACATGACTGGGGGATGAGATGGAAGGATAGCAGCCTGTTGTACATGACATGTGGGGAAAATGCAAAAGTGGACGGTGACGGACATATACTTACCAGCGAGGATTTGTGTATACCTGCGTGCTCGAGATATCAGGACTTTAGACTTCGACGTGTTTGCAGAATGAAAGTATTGGGTCATGAGATTTTCTCCACCTACTTAGTGCCCGCTCATCCTGATGTGGAATATCGCATCAAGGAGGCTCGTGCTTGTTTCATTGGACAGTCGAACTTCTTTCGTAACAGAGCGGTAGCTGTTCGTGATAAGTTTTGCCGTTATCAAGACAAGGTGCAGAGTATGGCGTTGTATTGTCTAGAGACATGTACAGCTGATACTTCCTCGCTGCACATGCTCAATGCCTTCGAGGGATGGTGTTTGCGCCGAATGTTTCGACGGCCGAGGAGAGAGGAGGAGACTATGGCGGACTGGAACCGACGACGGTACCACGAGGCCAGAGAGCAATTTCGATCTTATGGATTTGCGAGTTTGGTGCAGCGATTTCTTCGTATGGTGTGGAACTCCGCTAAGGATGCTGCTGATTTCATTTCTATGTTGTGTACTGCTTCTCACGAGGAAATATCTTCGACGCAACGTACGTGGAGAGATCGCCACATGACTACGGTTGCGTATGGCCCACTGTGGGACAGACTCAGGACGGATGCGTCTGAGTGCTTGCGGGGTATGTTTCACTTCCAAGAGGCTTCGCAGCTAAAAAGGAGACACGTTAGTTCAGGTCGAGCTGTCGGCCAGAGATGCTGGCTATTGTCTTTCTGCGAATTCTACGGACTCAAATGGTGGGAGTCCTTTGTGCCGACAGATGCTGCGTATGTTCAGTTTTGCGAGCACATGTGTACACGGACGATGCTGAGTTATTTTCAGAAAAGAAAAAGGGTACGGTACAACAGGTGGGGCCCCGCAGGAGGTACTTACCATCACACAAAACGACCTACACACCTATGGGGCCCAAGAGGGCACTGCGGCGTTCAACGACAAACTGGCCAAACGTATTGCGTTACAAAATATGAAGGAGGTTGAGTACGACCTCGACTCATTTGGGATCCCTGTGTACATTTCTGGGGACAGTCTTCTGGTGGTGTCTTGGCTGCAGGGTGTCTGGAGGGTGCTTAATCGTACCTATCAGGATAGGATCAACAGAATGATAAACCAACTCGACAACATGTGTCAAAGGTATGGAATTAGGCCTGCCTGTCATGGGAGGGAAATTGTAGACCACACATATAGGGAATGGAACACGCGTGCAGATGTACTCACTCATACGGCCCGTGTCGGGCCACCAGTGATTCGAGATAGGATAGGGCTTCACGCCCCTCAGTTACAACAGGTGTTTCGCGTTTGTGCCATCAGAGCTGGATTCGATGGTGGTGTCTCTTGCGACGGCGTGGGAGTCGGGTGCTGGATAGATGTTGGACGGGTATCGAGGCTCTCAAGGCAGCCACTCAGCCATGAGATTATTTGGACGGAGGTGTACAGTGCGGCACTCTCGATTGATCCAACTTCAACAGTGACTGATGCCGAGGTCTCGGCCGTTGAGCATACGATTATGATCTTGCCGCGGGTTGTACAAGCGTATTTCGGACAGGATATGATGTGATTTTGATTGTGCTCACTCACGCCATGCCTCTGTTTGTCGTGTGTGTGTGCTTGACCTCTCATCCTCCTAATAAGAGTTGGCTTTCGCCTCTGATCGTTTGGATCGGTGAGGCTTTCGCCTACTCCCGATGCGCCCGCTCCTTGCTTCCGACTAGGCTGGAAAGCCTGCACAGTCGACCGCAAAGTCCGCAAAAAAGGAAGGTTGACGGTTTACCGCCGGCGCCCAGTCTCGACGGACCTTTTGCTGACTTTTGGTCGGTTGAAAATTTTGTTCTCGAAATTCAACCATTCGTTAGAGCTCTAGTATTTTTTCTGACCATATTCGATCTTATTCCCGCTCGCCATCTTAATCTCAGCTCGATCGGGTAAATATTTCTGCAAAAAAGCATCGCGGCGGGATCGGCTGTTTCGAGTCATCTTGATACGCGTTGTCGGTATTTTGTAATTAACTCTAGCTGTAGGGCAGCTACAGAGCTCATTCTCACAGAAATCGATTGCAAATCATCAGGCGAGTTCGTCTGTTCCATCTAGAGGTCTGAACTCGGTCTGCTGCCCGAGCTAGGTCCGCGAAGCTATTCGTATTGTTCGAGTCATCTTGAGAGGTACTGACAGTTTTCTGCACTTAACTCGGGCTGTAGGGGGGCTACAGGGCTCGTACTCACAGGAATCGATTCAGAGACATCAGACGCGTCCGCCTGCCGAACCCAGAGCTCGGAACTCGGCCTGCTGCCCGAGCTAGGTCAGCGAAACTATTCGTATTCGTCGAGTCATCTTCAGAGGTGCTGTCGATTTTCTGCAATTAACTAGGGCTGTAAGGGGGCTGCAGGGCTCGTAATCACAGGAATCGATTCGGAGACATCAGGGGCGTCCGCTTGTTGCATTCAGATGTCCGAACTCGGTCTCATACCCGAGCTAGATTCGCGAAACTATTTGTATTGTTGGAGTGATCTTGAGAGGTGCTGTTGATTTTCGCACATAACTCGGGCTGTAGGAGAGCTACGGAGCTCGTGCGCACAGAAAACGATCCAGAAGCATGAGGGGCGTTTGGCTGTTGCATCGAGAGGTCTGAAATCGTTTAGGCTGAAAAACTATTCGTTCTCTGCAATTTTTTTTGACATTATATATATGCTCAGGAAGCTCTACGAGTCCCCCGGCGGTAAGGAAGGTTGACGGTCTACCGCCGGCGCCCAGTAATTCTGGGGCGCTGGAGAGCTAGTTGGCAAGAAAAATCTCGTCGGACCTTTTGCTGACTTTTGGTCGGTTGAAAATTTTGTTCTCGAAATTCAACCATTCGTTAGAGCTCTAGTATTTTTTCCCGTGATATTCGATCTTATTTCCGCTCGCCATCTTGATCTCAGCTCGATCGGGTACCCTTTACTGCCAAAAAGCACACGGCGGGATTGGCCGTTTCGAGTCATCTTGATACGCGCTGTTGGTATGTTGTACTTAACTCGAGATAGGGAACACCTACAGAGCTGGTGAGCCCACCTCATCGATTCAGAATGACCAGGCGCGTTCGTCTGTTGCATCCAGAGGTCTGAACTCGGTCTGCTAGCCGAGATAGGTCCGCAAAACTATTCGTATTATTCGAGTCATCTTGAGAGGCGCTCTCGGTTTTCAGCACTTAACTCGAGCTATATCACAGCTACAGAGTTGAAACTTAGAGAAACGGATTCAGAATCATCAGTCGCGTTCTTCTGTTGAATCCAGGTCTGCTGCCCGATCTAGAATCGCGAAACTATTCGTAATGTTCGAGTCATATTGAGAGATGCTGTCGGTTTTCTGTACTTAACTCGTGATGTAGGGGGGGCTACAGTGCTGGTAAACACAGGAATCGATTTGGATACATCAGGCGCGTCAGCCTGTCGAATCCAGAGCCCTGAACTCGGTCTGCTGCCCGAGCTAGATCTGCAAAACTATTTGTATTGTTCGAGTCTTCCTGAGAGGTGCTGTCGGTTTTCTGCACTGAACTCGGGCTGTAGGGGGGCTGCAGGGCTGGGAATCACAGGAATCGATTCAGAGTCATCAGACGCGTCCGCCTGTCGCATTCAGAGGTCTAAACTCGGTCTGATACTCGAGCTAGATTTGCCAAACTGTTCGTAGTGTTCGAGTCATCTTGAGAGGTGCTGTCGATTTACGCACGTAACTCGGGCTGTAGGAGAGCTACAGAGCTCGCACAGAAGACAATCTAGAAACATCAGGGGCGTTCGGCTGTTGCATCGAGAGGTCTGAAATCACTTGGTCTGAAAAATTATTCATTCTCTTCAATTTTTTTCGACATTATGTATGGTCAGGAAGCTCTACGAGTCCCCCGGCGGTAAGAAAGGTTGACGGTTTACCGCCGGCGCCCAGTTAAGATAACCGACAGCACCTGTAACTCGTAGAGCTTCCCCTAGCAAGTTGTTGCTGGAAGCTTAAGAGTAATTCCGGGGCGCTGGAGAGCTAGTTGGCAAGAAAAATCTCGAGGGACCTTTTGGTGACTTTTGGTCGGTTGAAAATTTTGTTTTCGGAATTCAACAATTCGTTAGAGCTCTAATATTTTTTCCCGTGATATTCGATCTTATTCCCGCTCGCCGTCTTGGTCTCAGATCGATCGGGTAGATATTACTGCCAAAAAGCACTGCGGCGGGATCGGCCGTTTCGGGTCATCTTGACACGTGGTGGCGGTTTTCTGAACATAACTCGAGCTATAGAAGAGCCACAGAGCTGGTAAGCACGCCTTATGGATTCAGAATGATCAGGCGCGTCCGCCTTTTGAATCCAGAGGTCTGAACTCGGTCTGCTAGCCAAGCTAGGTCCGCAAACCTATTCGTAGTATTCGAGTTTTCTTGACAGACGTTGTCGGTTTTTTGTACCTAACTCGAGCTGTTGGACAGCTACAGAGCTTATACTTACAGAAACCGATTCAGAATCATCAGGCGCGTTTGTCGGTTGAATTCAGAGCTCTCAACTCGGTCTGCTGCCCGAGGTAGGTCCGCGGAATTATTTGTACTGTTCGAGTCGTCTTGAGAGGTGCTGTCGGTTTTCTGCACTTAACTCGGGCTGTAGGGGGGCTACAGGGCTCATGATCACAGACATCGATTCGGAGACATCAGGCGCGTCTCCATGTCGCATTCAGAGGTATGAACTCGGTCTGCTACTCAAGCTAGGTTCGCGATGCTATTCGTATTGTTCGAGTCATCTTGGGAGATGCTGGGCTGTAGGGGGGCTACAGGGTTGATAATCACAGGAATCGATTCAGAGACATCAGGCGCGTCCGCCTGTCGCATTCAGAGGTCTGAACTGGGTCTGTTACTCGCGCTGGTTTCGCGAAACTATTCATATTGTTCGAGTCATCTTGAGAGGTGCTGTCGATTTTCGCACGCAACTTGGGCTGTAGCAGAGCTACAGAGTTCGAAATCATTGTGCGCGTTCGTCTGTTGCATCCAGAGGCCTGAACTGGGTTTGCTACTCGGGCTAGGTCCGCAAAACTGTTCGCATTCTTCAAGTTACCTTGGCAGATGTTATCCCTTTTCTGTATTCAACTCGGGCTGCAGGGAGCTACGAGCTGGTACGCACAGAAAACGATCCAGAAGTATCAGGGGCGTTCGGTTGTTGCATCGAGAGGTCTAGAATCGCTGGGCTGAAAACTATTCGTTCTCTACAACTCTTTTTGACATTATGTATGGTCAGGAAGCTCTACGAGTCCCCCGGCGGTAAGTAAGGTTGACGGTTTACCGCCGGCGCCCAGTCCAGATGACCGAAACAGACGATCCCGCCAGAGTGCTTTTTGGCAGAAAGAGGTACCCAATCGAGGTGAGATCGAGCTGGCGAGTGGGAATGAGATCAAAGATGGGTGTAATAAAAACCAGAGCTCTAACGAATTGTCCAATTTCGAGAAATCGAATTTAAACAAGTCAACAGAAAAAAAAACCTCCGTCCAGTTTTTTGCCAACTAGCCCCCCAGCGCGCCGGGATTACTCTTCTAGCTTCGCCGCTAACGCTCTTAGGGAAGCTCTACGAGTCAAGATCATCTTGTTCACGGATGCCAATGTCGAGATGACGCCCAACTTGGTAGCGTCCATTGGTAGCGTCCAAAAAACGGAGTGCGAAGAGACACTGACATGGGAGCCGGCAGTAACAACCAGGTTACCGCCGGAGGTCTCGTAGAGCTCTTCCCTCGCTTCAAACACACATCAAGCAAGGTTCCTTAAGCGTGAGAAGAAGAACTCAAACAAACACACACGTTTTTTTCGGTTTCTTGCGGGACGGGTTCCCCCAATTATTTTGATAGTAATACTGCAGCTAGATTTCACTGGCAGAAGCGGGGCAATCCACTACAGGTGCGGGGAAAACCGGTCCTGAAAACAAATGTTCGAACTTTTCACCGTGTTCGGCCAACCAACCCAAGGTTCCCACATTGTCCGTCCGGGCCGGGTCGGTGAACTGGGCGCCGGCGGTAAACCGTCAGAGCTTCCTTGCCATACACCATCTCTAAAGAATAAGCAGCGTACGAATAGTTGTTCAGCCCGAGCGCTAACAGCAGACTGATTGCAGCCGTCTAGATACATTCAATTAGCACCTCTGATAATTTCCTTCCGATTGCTGTGCAGAACAGCCCTGTAGCTCATCTGCAGCGCGAGCTAGACCAAGAAAGCCAATACCGTCTCCAAGAAATTAGCAGAGTACGAATAGTTGTTTAGCCCGAGCGCTCATAAAACAACTGATTTCAGGGGTCTAGACACTATCAAATAGCGCGCCTCATGATTGTCTTCCGATTGCTCTGCCTAAGTGCTCGGGAGCTCATCTGCAGCTCGAGCTCAATCAGAAAAACCATTCCATCACCAGGGAAAAAACAATATATCATCCTGGCGAAGGACCCAACCATATGCAATTGTGAATAACGCTTTGTGGGTACCGCTTTCGGTGGGGCTTCTTATGGGGCCACGAAAGGCGTGCTACGAAACGCTGTCCTGGGCGTACGGGACGCATGAGGGCGGTAGCACTGGGGCCTTCGGTGGAGCTCCCTATGGGGCCACGAAGCGTGTGAGGGGTGTGCCGAAATGGGTGCGGCGCCGCCATGCGAACGCAGCCGCTGGGGCTTTCGGTGGAGCTCCCTATGGGGCCACGAAGCGTGCGAGGGGTGTGCCGAAATGGGTGCGGCGCCGCCATGCGAACGCAGCCACTGGGGCCTTGGTGGAGCTCCCTATGGGGCCACGGAACGTGTGAGGGGTGTGCCGACATGGGTGCGGCGCCGCCGTGCGAACGCAGCCACTGGGGCCTTCGGTGGAGCTCCCTATGGGGCCACGAAACGTGTGAGGGGTGTGCCGAAATGGGTGCGGCGCCGCCATGCGGACGCAGCCACTGGGGCCTTCGGTGGAGCTCCCTATGGGGCCACGAAACGTGTGAGGGGTGTGCCGAAATGGGTGCGGCGCCGCCATGTGGACGCGGCCACTGGGGCCTTCGGTGGAGCTCCCTATGGGGCCACGAAACGTGTGAGGGGTGTGCCGAAATGGGTGGCCATGCGAACGCAGCCACTGGGGCCTTCGGTGGAGCTCCCTATGGGGCCACGAAACGTGTGAGGGGTGTGCCGAAATGGGGTGCGGCGCCGCATGCGGACGCAGCCACTGGGGCCTTCGGTGGAGCTCCCTATGGGGCCACGAAACGTGTGAGGGGTGTGCCGAAATGGGTGCGGCGCCGCCATGCGGACGCGGCCACTGGGGCCTTCGGTGGAGCTCCCTATGGGGCCACGAAACGTGTGAGGGGTGTGCCGAAATGGGTGCGGCGCCGCCATGTGGACGCGGCCACTGGGGCCTTCGGTGGAGCTCCCTATGGGGCCACGAAACGTGTGAGGGGTGTGCCGAAATGGGTGCGGCGCCGCCATGTGGACGCGGCCACTGGGGCCTTCGGTGGAGCTCCCTATGGGGCCACGAAACGTGTGAGGGGTGTGCCGAAAAATACTGGGGCCTTCGGTGGAGCTCCCTATGGGGCCACGAAACGTGTGAGGGGTGTGCCGAAATGCGGGACATGCGGACGCGGCCACTGGGGCCTTCGGTGGAGCTCCCTATGGGGCCACGAAGCGTGTGAGGGGTGTGCCGACATGGGTGCGGCGCCGCCATGTGGACGCGGCCACTGGGGCCTTCGGTGGAGCTCCCTATGGGGCCACGAAACGCGTGGGTGTGCCGAAATGAGTGCGGCGCCGCCATGTGGACGCGGACACTGGGGCCTTCGGTGGAGCTCCCTATGGGGCCACGAAACGTGTGAGGGGTGTGCCAAAATGGCGCCATGTGGACGCGGCCACTGGGGCCTTCGGTGGAGCTTCCTATGGGGCCACGAAACGTGTGAAGGGGCGGGGGGAGGGAGGAGGGAGGAGGCGGAGGAGGAGGAAGGAAGGAGAGGAGAGGAGACGCGGGGCACCGTCTCTTCAAAACGATGACCCAACACCACAGGATGGTTGGAAATGAATAGTGTCTCGGCTTATGTGCTGAGAACAGACCGAATCCAAGCGTCTGGATACTTCAGACTAGTGCGTCTGAAAATTCCCTCCCGATTTCTGTGCCAAAGAGCTCTGAAGCTTAGATGCAGCTTGACTTTAGCCAAGGAGCTCACCATTATCTCGAAAACAATCGGTAGCATACGAATACTTTCGCGAACCCAGCTCGAGTGGCAGACCGAATTCGGACCTCTAGATGCTTCAGACGAACGCAACTGATGATTCTGAACCGATGCGTGTGCGTATCAGCTCTGTAGCTCTCCTACAGCTCGAGTTAAGTACAGAAAACGGACAACAGCTGTAGAAAGTTCGTACACTATGAACAGTTTTGCGGGCCTAGCTCGAGTAGTGGACCGAGTTCAGACCTCTAGATGCTTCAGACGAACGCGCATGATGATTCTGAATCGATTATGTGGGCGTACCAGCTATGTAGCCCTCCTAGAGTTCGGGTTAAAGTACAGAAAACCGAGAGCACCTGTCAACACATTTCGTGAATACGAATAGCTTCGCGGACCTAGCTCGGTTAGTGGGCCGAGTTCAGACCTCTAGATGCTTGAGACGAACGCGTGTAATGATTCTGAATCGATTACGAGGGCGCATCAGCCCTGTAGCTTTCCTACAGCTCGAGTTAAGTACCGAAAACCGGCAGCATCTGTCAAGAAAATCGGTATGATACGAATAGTATCGCGGAGCTAGCTCGAGTAGCAGGCTGAGTTCAGACCTCTAGATGCTTCAGATGAACGCGCCTGATGATTCTGAATCGGTTTCTGTGAGCACCAGCTCTGTAGCTCTCCTACAGCTCGAGTTAGGTACAGAAAACCGACCGCGCCTGTCAAGATGACTCGGAACGGCCGATCCCGCCGCGATGTTTTTTGGCAGTAATAGGTACCCGATCGAGCTGAGATTAAGACAGCGAGCCGGAATAATATCGAAAATGGTCAGAAAAATTATCCTGGCGAAGGACCCAACCATATGCAATTGTGAATAACGCTTTGTGGGTGCCGCTTTCGGTGGGGCTCCTTATGGGGCCACGAAAGGCGTGCCACGAAACGCTGTCCTGGGCGTACGGGACGCATGAGGGCGGTGGCACTGGGGCCTTCGGTGGAGCTCCCTACGGGGCCACGAAGCGTGTGAGGGGTGTGCAATATTCAAAAAGCTTTCGAATTTATCAGCTCACGCTTCAGAAGGCTTCGTCCATTTTTTCCGAGCAGCGCCGTGCGAGAAAAGAGCTCTATGAGGCTTCCGGCGTAACCTGGTTGACGGTTTACCGCCGGCTCCCTGTATCAGTGCCTCTTTGCTGTCTGGTCTTTGGATACTACCAAGTGATCGAGCCGACCAGAAAGGACAATGTCACAACTTTGGGTCGGTTTGGTCAAGATTTGAAAGATATTCGACCATTCATTTTGAGAAAGCAGAGCTAAGCATTCGCATATTAACTTCATTCTGAGAGCAGCTCAGCTCTTGCGAGGGAGTAACTCGTAGAGCTTCCCGTAGAGCGTTAGCGGCACAGCTAGAAGAGTAATTCCGGGGCGCTGGAGGGCTAGTTGGCAAGAAAAGTCCTCACGCGCCTGTCGGTGACTTTTGCTCGGTTGAAAAGGATGTTCTCGAATTTCAACCATTCGTTAGAGCTCTGGTATTTTTTCCCGCGATATTCGATCTTCTTCCCGCTCGCTGTCTTAATCTCAGCTCGATCGGGTACTTATTACTGCCAAAAAGCACTCCGGCGGGATCGGCTGCTTCGAGTCATCTTGACAGGTGCCGTCGGTTTTCTGTACTTTACTCGAGTTGTAGAAGAGCTACAGAGCTGATGCGCACATGTAATCGATTCAGAATCATCAGGCGCGTTTGTCCGAAGCATCTAGAGGTCTGAACTCGGTCTTCTACTCAAGCTAGGTTCGCGAAGCTATTCGTACTCTTTTTTTTTTCGGGAGGTGATGATGAGTTTCTTGACTTAACTCGAGCCTCGGATGAGCTAAAGGGCTCTTCGGCACAGCAATCAGAAGGCAATGATCAGGCGCGCCAGTCTATAAAGTATCTAGACGCCCGAACTCAGTCTGCTATCAGCACTGGAACCGAACAACTATTCGTACTCTCCATTTTTTTGGGAGATCGTGATGGTTTCTTGACTTAACCCGAGCTGCAGATGAGCTACAGAGCTGTTCGGCTCAGCAATCGGAAGGGAATCATCAGGCGCGATATTTGTAAGCATCTAGACGCCTGAAATCATTTTGCTATCAGCGCTGGGACTGCACAACTATCCGTATTCTGCTATTTTTCCGATCTGGCGATGATTTTCTTAACTTAATTCGAGGTGCAGATGCGCTACAGAGGTGTTCAGCAGAAGAATCATAAGGCAATCATGAGGGTTGCTACTAGACACCTCGGTCTGCTATCAGCGCAGCCGCCGAAACAGTATTTATACTCTGGTATTTTTTTGGAGATGGAATTGGTTTTCTCGACTTACCTCGAGCTGCAGATGAGCTTCAGAGCACTTAGGCACATCGGAAGGAATACATCACACGCGCGATTTAAAATACCTAGACGCCTGAAACCAGTCTGCTAGTAGCGCTCGGGCTGAACAACTATTTGTACTCTGCTAATTTCCTGGGGGTGGCTTTGGTTTCCTCACTTAACTCGCGCTGCAGATGAGCTTCAGAGCTTTTCAGGACAGCAATCGGAAGGGAATCATCAGGGGCGCTAGTAAAAAATATCTAGACGCCTGACATCAGTCTGCTATCAGCGCTCGGGCTGAACAACTATTCGTACTCTGCTAATTCTTTGGAGATGGTAGTGGTTTTCATGATTCAACTCGAGCAACAGATGAGCGAGGAAGCTCTACGAGTCTCCCGGCGGTAACCAAGGTTGACGGTTTACCGCCTTCGCCCAGTTTTACTATCGGTTTACTTCCCGGATCCGACCTGATATCGACATCAACAAATGCAAAAATAAAGATTTTAAGAACATGTTCTGCGAAGTTCTCTGCTTCGAGTTATAGCACTCTTACGCAAGCAAGGAGCTCTACGAGGTTCCCGGCTCAAGGCTCAAGGCTCAAGGCTCCGCGAACGTTCATTTTCTCCTGCCTGGGGAACCTCCGCGAAGGTGAACGTTGAGCTAGCGTGTTGTTTTGCTCTGCTTACGCAACTGCCCATCTCCCTTTACATCCTGCTTGTCATTGTTCGTCTCTCATATCCATTTCTCGTTGCTGTTTGGTGGTGGCAATTTGTATACGCTGACTTGTTCCTGACTGCCTAGAGTGGTGCTCGTAAGTCTCTGTTCTTTCAGATCTGCCTTGAGTGGATCGCATATTGTTCAATTTGCAGTATTTCATTGTTGTGATCTCTCAGGTGTCCTCACACATCTTCCCTCAGTTTTCTGCCATATACCTTTCATTTGTGGTCTTGTTTGTGCCAGATGCCTCATGTGCGGAGTCTCGCATCCAGGTGTTTGCGTCGGGCTCGGGCTTGCCAACTTGGATGGGTTCGACCGAATTGTCCTCTTCCGTTGGTGCTCGAAGGCCTAGTCGCCCGTGACACGGTCTTGCATGCAGAGTTGGGTGTTCAGGCTAATAAGTTGTCGACAGCATTACCCCATCCCTCTGATAGCTGCCCGAAAGTTGATTCCTTTGCACTTCGCGGTTTTTCTTCTGCTATTGATGCTGGGGTCCAGGTTGACGAGGTCGAATATCCTTCTCAAAGCATTCGGGTATTTTCAATTGATGCTGGTGTCCAGGTTGACGAAGTGCACTGTCCCTTTCAGAGCATTCGAGTGTCCTCAATTGATGCTGAGGTCCAAGTGCATTCTCAAAGCATTCGAGTGTCTTCAATGGGTGCCGGCGTGCAAACTCAGTTCACTTGCGAGGGCGCTTGTGTGCAAACTCCGTTCACTTCAATGGATGCTGGCGTGCATACTCAGTTCACTTTGAAGGACGCCTGTGTGCAAACTCAGTTCACTTTCCAGGACGCCGTCAAAACATGGATTGACAGGAGCACTGCCCAGAAGGGGTTCACTGGCCAGATTGCGCTGCAGTATTTAATTCAGGGGCTTGTATTATTCGTAGACCTCATGACAGAGCCAATGACCATCCCAAAACATCATGTATCATTTTGGTTCCATACTTTGTTCAGCCTCACGGATCATGTTCAGTCGTTTCTGGGAGAACTTTTGGATTGTCTCAAATCTCACCGTTTCGTGACGGGGAAAATGGACCGTGCCGAGGAGGCCAGGTTTAAAGCTCCAGGGTACATTGTCGATTGTTTCAGTTTTGTTCCAGACGGATTCTTCGCGAGTGCCAGTCGCGCAGACCCGCGGAGACTCGCAGCATACACCCGGAGACTACAGCAAATGTGGGAGCCCCAAGAGCTCATAATTACGTCGCCACGTGGACGAATCGCCTCTCCGTCGGGGTCGTCGTCTGTCCGTGTCGCTTCGGATGTGATAGCCAAGACTGGACATCAAGAGTTGGCTCCCGAATCTTCCCAAAGCATTCGAGTTTCTCCCGATAACGGTGGGAGCTCTAGATGTAGCCGCAAAGGCAGAGGCAAAAGCAAACGATAGGGCAGCTTTGAACATGATTGTCTGCGTACATTACCTCTCTGTGTATTGTACGCTGTATTGTATTGGATTGTTGATTGTGATTGCCTCGCGTGGTCTTTTGATTGTTGATTGTGATTGCCTCGTGTGGTCATTCTGTGCATTGTTTGAGCTCTACTAATTCAGTGTGTGCATGTTCAGTTCTTGGCCAGGTCTCCTGGCTCTCTTGTCGTAGTTTTACTTTCGCCTCTTCAGTGTTCTCACTGTTGTAGGGTTGTGCGAGCCTTCAGCGGCGGAGCGCATCTGCGATGTTCTCCCACAGGTTGTGCGAACGTCTTTGGTCATGCATGTTTCTGTTTCTCTATAAGAGCGGACTGCTTGCTTGACAATTTTGAGGCTTAGCTTCGCCTGAGACTTCGTTGGACCTGGCCTCAGTGGCCAAGATGGTCCCAGCAAAGACGCAAAAATACCAGGTTGACGGTTCACCGCCGGCGCCAGTTGACCCGCCGAGCCCGGGCGGACAATGTGATGACCTGGGGTCGGTTTCCCCTAGATTTTGAGAGATTTGAAATTTCGTTCTGGTAACGGGTATTTTTCGCACCTGTAGTGGGTTACGCCGTGTCTGCCAGTAAATTTCTTAGGTCTGTAGCTGCAGTATTATTATCAAAACACTTGAAGAAACCAACTTTGAATGAACACCGAAAAACGTGTTTTCTTGAGTTTTCCAGCTGACGCTTAGGAAAGCTCCCTTCGTGTGTTCTGAGCACCTTCGCGCGAGAAAGAGAGCTCTACGAGGCTCCTGGCGGTGCCCTCGTTGACGTTTTACCGCCTGATCCCAGTTCCGGCGCACTGGGGGGCTAGTTGGCAACAAAAATTTCGTCGGAAGTTTTGCATGCATTTGCTCGGTTTGAAGTCACTTTCTCGGAATTCAACAGGTCGTTAGAGCTCTAGTATTTTTTCCCGTCATCTTCGATCTTATTTCCGCTCGCCATCTTGATCTTCGCTCGATCGGGTACCTATCACCGCCAAAAAGCATGGGCGGGATCCGCTGTTCGGGTCATCTTGACAGGTGCTTTTGGTTTTCTGTACTTAACTCGAGCTGTAGAAGCGCTACAGAGCTGGTATGCACACCTAGTCGATCCAGAACCATCAGGCGCGCTCGTCTCGAGCATCTAGAGGTCTGAACTCGGTCTGCTACTACTAGGGCCGCGAAACTATTTGCACTCTACTACTTTTTGGAGATAATGATGATTTTCGGGACTTAGCTCGCGCTCCAGATGAGCTAACGAGCTCTGCGGAACAGCAATCAGGGAGGAATCATCTGGCGCAATAGTCTGAAGTATGTAGACGCCCGAACTCGGTCTGCTATCAGCGCTGGATCCAAACAACTATTCGTACTCTGTTTTTTCTTTGGATATGATGATGGTTTTCTTCACTTAACTCGAGCTGCAGATGAACTACAGAGCTGCTCGGCACAGCACTCGGAAGGAAGTCATGGTCAAATGGGAAAACTGAACGTATATTTTTGCCAAACATTTCATCAAACAATGTGCTTCCTAGAAGTAGTAATAAGGTCAATAACCATTCAAAACGAACAAAACAAAAAAAACGCCTGAACTCTGTCAAATATCAGCGCTAGGTCTGAAACGCTGTTCGTACGGTGCTTTTTTTGTGCGAATGGTGATGGTTTTCTGGACTCAATTCGAGCTGCAGATGAGCTACAGAGCTGTTCGGCACAGCAATCGGGAGCTCATCATCACGCGCGCTAATTCAAAGTATCTAGACGCCTCACCTTGGTCTGCTATCAGCGCTGGGGCCGAAAAACTATTCGTAATCAGCATCTTTTCTGGAGATGGTGATGTTGATCTTGACTTAACTCGTGGACGTCTGAACTCGGTCTGCTATCAGCGCTGGTTTTGAGCAACTATTCCTACTCTCCTATTTTCTTTGAGATGGTATTGGTTTTCTTGACTAACTCGAGCTGCATATGGGCTACATAGCTGTTCGGCTCAATCGGAAGGAACTAATCAGACGCGCTGGTTTAAAGTATCTAGACGCCTAAACACGGTCTGCTATGAGCGCTCGGGCCGAAAACTATTTGTACTCTGCTAATTTTTTAGAGATGGTCATGGTTTCCTTTACGCTGTTCGGCGCAGCAATTGAAAGGAATGAAACGGTGCGCTGGCTCAAAGTGTCCTGACGCCTGAACTTAATTTTTTTTTTTTTTTTTTTTTTTTTTTTTTTTTTTTTTTTTTTTTTTTTTTTTTTTTTTTTTTTATATACATATATATATATATATATATATATATATATATATATATATATATATTCATTTTTTTTTTCTCTCCAGGGATGCTTTTCCCTCACTCCTTCTTCTCCTCCATGTCCTCCTTCATGCGACCGCGCCTCGCGCGCGCAATGCGATATTGCCGCGCCCGCATGCGCGAGGAAGCTCTACGAGTTGCCGGTGGTAACCAAGGTTGAGGCTCAAGCCATTTTGGCTCAAGCCATTTTGGCTCAAGTTCCCGGTTGAGGTGTGCGAGTTCCCGGTGGTAACCGAGGTCTCCTTGCGGGGGCCTTGGGTGCCGCTGGGGACTCCTTGGTGGCCCCCCCCGCCGCGCCCCGCCCGCCCTCGGCCGCGCCCGTCCATCTCTCTCCTCTCGGGCCTCGGCACCCTCGCGATAGCGGCGGCTGCTGGCGCCTGGCGGCTGGCATCTTCTCTGCTTGCGGCTGGCATCTTCTCTGCTTGGTGAATTGTTGGCAGGCCTATTACAGATATCTTGTGGCTAGCTGGCACACTGTATTCCAGTTTTTCTCTTGGGGCTACTTTGTGTTTTGTTGATTTGTAATCACGGCTGTTATCTCAGAAGACGACTGGGACTTTGAAGGCTGGGACGAGATCCCCGAACATACGACACAGGACGAACGTGCTCTAGTCTCGGCGTTGGAGGCTTCGAAAGCAGGACGTATCGCAGATTCGATGTCGACAGACCCTTCTTCTGCTGGCCACCCACCACAACTTGTGATGCATCATGGCCCTGCTGATTCCTTTGCATCTGCTGCCGCCGCCTGTGCTGATGTCTCCATGAAGCAGATCAGTGAGAGGGACGAGGTGGGGGATGCTTCCAGGTCTTCCAAGATGGCTCGTGCTGGGATGGGTGGTAAGGGCGCTTCGGATGACAAAGAACCTGTCACTATTGGTCTATTGCGTAATGAGTTCCAGAATTTTGCAGATATGCTCAAATGTACTCTGACGGAACATAAGGAGGAGGTGAGGAAGGAGATCCAGCAGGAGGTTGCACCCTTGAAGTCGGACCTTGAACAACTTAGGGAGGAGGTGAGGCAGCAGAAGCAGCAGCAGGAGGCGGTGAATGCTCAGGTTCAGAAGCAGTTAGCGACGGTAGGGAATGATGGTGCGGCCAGTGAGGCTGCCTCTGTATCTACTCGGGTGAGTCTTGGAGGCAATGCAGGTCCCAGGAACACAACCCCATTTGTCCCTGGATACTTGACGCTCTCGGGCTGGACCTCGGGTGACCCTCGAGATGTCCAGGCGCGTGCGAGCAACATCATGTCAGAGGCCAGGGCCACCAGAGTTATCCAGATTCTCTTGGATGAAGTTGGCTCGCAGTTTGAGGTTAATGCGAAGATCTTTGATCGTGGGGCCATTAAGAGAGAGTACCAGGGCAAGCCGTTCGGTGTCTTTAGGCTGCGTATTTTCTCCGTACATGGCACGAGTAAGGATACTGTCTGGAAGGTCAGGGAGGAGTTCTGGAAGGTTATTTCCTCACGCACGGGTTCTCTTTGGAAAGATGATTCTCTTCTTGCAGCTACTCAGTCGTACATCGGCACTCGTGTGCAGTGTGAGCCTTGGCGTGAGGGACAGGTGAGTGCTGGCAGTAAACTTGCAGCTACATACTTCCGTGTGAGGAACCCGCTGAAGAAAAACAATCGTGTCAAAATTCAGTATGGGTCTCCTGTGATGTCTTGGGCTTGGGGCTATCCTGAAACCGGTGGGCAGATCTGTTTGGGTACTTGGGATCCCAGGCATGGTTGGACTCTGAGGCCTGAATCGGTGATTGAGTTCGATGACAAGATCCTCCCTGGGCCCTGGCAGACGCTGCTGAATGGTGATTCTGTGTGACGACGTACTCGCCCGCTGAGGGCGGCCAGTTGGAACGTCAGAATTATGAGTGATGCTACTGCCCTATCTGCTCTTCCTTACTTGCGTGAGCTTGGAGTGCAACTAGTCGGGCTCCAGGAGTGCCAGTTCCTCAGACGGGATACGTTGAATGAGGCTGGTTTCCACTATCGCTGCTCGACTGAAGTGAAGCTTGACAGTGGCTCGATTGAGGGCCAAGCAGGTGTACTATTCTCGTCTACTCTCAACTCCTGTTTCTTGGGACACGCTGTTGGTAGAAGATTTGCGGTCTGTGCCTTCCGTGGGCCAGAAGTGGGCGCATTCATCTTTGCTAGCGTGTATCTTCCTCAGCAAGGCTTCTTTGGGACAACGTCTGAGGCGTACCAGGCCACGTTCCATCTGTACCAGAACGTTCTTCTTGAATTATCGAGTGCTGTGGTGCGCATGCGTCAAAAGTATAGTATCCGTGACGTTGTTGTTTGTGCCGACGCCAATGTTGAAGTGCAGCCTCATGTTGAGATCGATCGACTTCGCATCTCTGGTGGTGGTGTGAATGTGCGTACAGTGAGGAGGAGGGCTTTGGCAGGAAGGCGTTGCAGGGTGCATGTGCGCGTGCCTGGTGTGTCTGTATGGCCCAGCTACGTCTGAAGCTGATCAACACATTCATTGATCGTGAGTTTACCTGGTGTGGTGGAGGTGCTAGGACAAAACACGTCATCGACTATGTTGCGTGCCCTGTGACTTGGGAGACTCATGTTCTGTGTTCGAAGTTGCGCGTTATGTATGCGCATCCTCCTGGCTCTCGGGACACGGAATGGAGTGACCACACGATGATATGTTTTGATCTCCCTTGTTTGCTGCAGGGAAAGTCCTCTGGTAGGACGAAGGCCACTGGCAGTCGATCGTTCGTGTCGTGGTTTGTGCAGGAGGGTAAGGAGGTGAAACAGTGCAGAGAGTTTGATATGGCTGTAACACAGGTTGCTGGGTGGAAGTCTGGAGGGGGGAGCGGCCAAAACAACAAACGCAAACATTCAGTACTGCACGGAGGAGTCTGAGGGAAGGATGATTTGGCATACTAGGTGGAGATCTATTTCTCTAGCCGACCTGGAATCACGATTGAAGGAGGGGGCTGTTGCCGACAAACGCTGTTATGGCTTTAAATCGGCTTCACTCGTCCCGAAGTTGACCCAGGGGGAAGCTCAGGTGAAAGAGGCCCACTACAGGGTTCACAAACTCTGGAAATCTGGTCAGATCGATGAGGCCACGTTCAAGGATAGTCGTCGTCGTTGGAATCGTGTTCGAAGGCAGTTCAAGAAACGTCTACTTCTTTATCGTTATCGGGATGGGGTCAAGACTAAGACTGTTACTAACTCTATGATGATCGACGGGGAATGGTGTGAAGACCGCAGTAAGTGGAAGGAGGATATGACGAGGGTGGTCAGGGCTAAGTACTCTAAGTCGGAACGTCTTGCTATGAACTTGGCGACTCTGGGGCAGCTTCGGGTTCAAGCTGATGAGGCACGTGCGTGCAGCACTCACACTCTTTCTCCTATTACCATGCATGTTCTCTGTCGTGCTCGTTCTAGGCTTCGTGAAGGCAAGGCTGTAGGTGCTGACGGTATCAGTGCACGCATGTTACGTTCCTTGTCCTGGGAAGCCCTCCGTGTTGTGCTAGACTGCTTCCAGCGACGCTTCTGGAGAATGGCAGAGGCACCTGAGTCTTGGAAATTCATTCGTGCATCTATTATGTTGAAGAACGGTAAGGAAAAGAGGTTTGTTGACAGTCGTACTCTTGCTGTGAATTCTGTCGTTAACACATGGTACATGGGCTGCTTGTGTATTCTACTCAATTTGCACTTGGTGTCTATTGCTCCTGTTGTTGCTCCGTCTCTGTGCTTGTATGGTTTCCAGCAAGGTCGTAAGACACATGAGGTGACGTCGGGATTGAAGGCGATGTGTAGACATGCCAGGTTGCGGGGGAAGGAGGAGAATCTTGTTTTTGCTTCCTTGGATGTTGCCACTGCATTTGATTCGCTCACTGTCCAAGTTGCTTCTTCTACGCTTGGGCGTTTGTGTGTTGATGTGGAGCTTCGGCATGGTCTTATTGAGAACTCTGTCGGTAATGAGGCGGTCTTTCAATTTGAGGGTGTCTGCACTGATACGCTCCCTTGGACAACGTGTGTGAAGACAGGTTCCAAGGAAGGACCTGACCTGTGGACTGCTCAATCTTTGGTCATGTTTGGTGATATTTCGTCTGCTTGGGCGAGAGATGCTGTCGGTGTTGTACTCTCTGGCGAAGCGGGAGGTATTGTTGTGAGTCACTTCATATGGGCGGACAACGTGCTTCTTACGGCTCCTGATCGCCCCACACGGGCTAAAATGATTTTACAGTTGACGTGGGCTCTCCACGATCACGGCTTTCGTTGGAAGCAGAGCAGTCTTGAGTTCATGGATGTGGGAACCACCACCGGTGTGACGGAGCCTCTCATGGTGACGTTGTTCCCGCCAGGTATGTCCAGGGGGCCCAATGTGTCTTTCCCTGAGAATATTACCATTCCGCAGGTGGATGAGATTATTGTGCTGGGGACTATGATTGCGAGGAATTTCAAGGATCATGATGATGTGCGATATCGTATGGGAAAAGCTGTTCGTGCTTTCTGGAATGATCGAGCGTTTTACACCTCCAGGAGGATTGCTTGGAATAATAAATTTAGACGATATGAATCGAGAGTGAGATCTAAGTTTCTTTTCGGCTTGGAAGGAGCCACGGTCGACAGTTCTACGATTGCATTTATACATAAGGAGGAGGGGAAGATGTTGAGCAGGATGACGTGGAGAGCGAAGAGGGAGGAGGAGGGATGGGCTGTATTCATGTCGCGCATGTACAGAAGAGGGAGGCAAGCTTTTTGTGAAGCTGGCAGACCTCCACTCGCACAAGTCTTCTTGTATCGGCAGTGGAGATGGGCGAAGGATATTGCATTGTCTTGTTTTGGCAGAGACGGAGGAGGCGTGGAGGAGGTTTCTGTGGTGGGTGGCTCACAATTGGTGCCGTCTCCTTTGTATGCTCCTGGTGCTTCTGCTGATGATACGACGCCCTCCGAGCCCATGAACCGACGGAACAGAAAGACGATGTGCATGAATGAGGCCAAACGTCAGAGGACCCAACTTTCACAGAATACGGCGAGGCTCAGAGACAGGTTTGAGGACCCAACCCGCTATTACAATCAGCCTACGGTGGTGGACACGGGCACTGCTGTCAATGGCTACCTGCAGGCACGACTGTCCATGTTGCACGGAGGAGGGGAGTGGGGATCCAGGCGGGATGATCTGGTATTATCTCTAGGAAGCCAGGCTGGACGTGCTGGGACTCGTGCGAGGACTGGCCGAGTTCCTATCGGCATGCGCCCGTGGAGAACACCTTGTGAGCTCGTGGGAGGGAAGTACTGGTACCATGTTCTGGAATGGACGGAGGAGGCCTGGGTCAAGTTTGCCCGCGAAGTTTTTACGCTTCTCCAGGTTCCTGGTGTCTCTGATTTCCTGGTTCTTAAAGATCCTATTCCTTGGAAGCCTATAGGGGGAGAGGGAGGAGGAGGTACTTTCGGAGGAGCTCAGCAGGAAGAAGGAGGAGGTGTTGTCCAAACGGTATGCTAAGATATTGGAGGATTACACGGAGTGGGAGTTCCAGGTGGGAGGGCTTGCCGTTGAACTGAAGGGAGACTCTCAATGCGTTGTGCGGTGGATCCAAGGCTTGTATTTTACTGATAATGTGCATTATGGCAAGATTGTGGGCGGTATTCAGAATGCTTTAGACATTCTAGCTAAGAGATGTGGTGTGCAGGCGGCCTCTCTTGGGAGACATATCTTCAAGTGGGTGTACAGGGAGGACAACGCTGCTGCGGATGAGTTAACACACAGAGCTCGACAGGGCATTTGTAGAACACGTTTTAGGCATGATTTCCTATCCCATGTTAAAGCTAACGCTATTCTGATCGACGCTATTCGGGGAAGCTTCGATGGTGGAAGATCCTATCTGGGCGTAGGCTGTGGCTGGCAGATTGATTTCCATTTGTGCTCCTCTTCTGTTGCTGAATATCCTGTCACTCTCCCGAGTGGCGTGTGGGAGCCCAACGTGGCCTCATCCTCTTTCCTCCTTCCCCCCTCGAGCACTATCACTGCAGCTGAGTTAGAGTCTGCCCGACAACTCCTTTTGGGAGTGGAGGAATGCCTGCGTTTGGCAGGATACTAGGCCTCCTTTTGTGGCTATCGCCTGGGCGGTGACCCGACCCTGCTGTGGCGGCACGCAATACGCAAAAAACCAAGGTTGACGGTTTACCGCTGGCTCCCAGTGGGCGCTGCCAAGTCTTGCGGTTGCCGTGGGGAGACGGCGCCATCGCAAGAATAGGAAGCGTGCAGCCCTGCATCAATGGAAACCCGTTGACCCTGCGGCTGCTGCTGCCAGCTTCGATCGTGCCCTGTCACGACAGTTCCGCAAGCAGTCCTCGACGAATACGGCCCGAAGTTCATCTAAGTTTCAATGTGCTGGCTCCCGGTATGGCCCATTGCATTGACTCGTTGAGCTTCCCTTAGAGCGTTAGCGGCGCAGCTAGAAGAGTAATTCCGGCGCGCTGGGGGGCTAGCTGGCAAACAAATCGACGGAAGTTTGGGCATTCTTGACGTGTTTAAATTAGATTTCTCGCAATTCAACAGGTCGTTACAGCTCTAGTACTTTTTCTCCTCATATTCGATCTCATTCCCGCTCGCCATCTTGATCTCTGGTCGATCGGGTACCTATTACTGCCAGAAAGCAGTCCGGCGGGATCGGCTGTTTCGAGTCATCGTGACAGGTGCTGTCGGTTTTCTGAACTTAACTCGAGCTTCAGGACTGCTACAGAGCTGGTATGCACACCTAATCGATCCATAATGATCAGGCGCGTTCGTCTCCAGCATCCAGAGGTCTGAACTCGGTCTGCTACTCGAGCTAGGTCCGCGCAGCGCGCAACTATTCGTACTCTACTTTTTTTTTGGAGGTGATGATCAGTTTCTTGACTTTAGTCGAGCTGCAGATGAGCTACGGGGCTCTCTGGCACATGAATCGAAAGAGAATCGTCAGGCGCGATAGTCTGCAGTATCTAGACGCCTGATCTCGGTCTGCTATCAGCGCTGCGGCTGAAAAACTATTCGTGCGTTTTTTTTTTTTTTTTTTTTTTTTTTTTTTTTTTGTTCCCCCCCCCCTTCCTTCTTCTTCTTCTTCTTCTTTCTTCTTCTTCTTCTTTTTATTTCTTCGGAGATGGTGATGGTTTTCTTGACTTTACTCGAGCTGCAGATGAGCTACAGAGCTGTTAAGCGCAGAAATCGGAAGGGAATCATCAGGCGCGATAGTTGAAAGTATCTAGACGCCTGATCTCGGTCTGCTATCAGCGCTGGGGCTGAAAAACTATTCGTACTCTGCTAGTTTTTTTTCGAGATGGTGATATTTATTCGACTTAACTCGAGCTGCAGATGAGCTACAGAGCTGTTCGGCACAGTATGGGGAAGGAGTCGATCAGGCGCGCTAGCTCAAAGTATCTAGACGCCTGAAATCAGTCTACTACCAGCGCTGTTGCCGAAAAACTATTCGTACTCTGTTAATTTGTTAGAGATGGTGATGCAGTGTCCACGCGCCTGAACTCGGTCTGGGATGTCCAGTACTTCTTTCCAGAGCTGCTTTTCCCTCGCTCCTCCTTCTCCTCCGCGCCCTGCTCCATGAGACCGCGCCCTCGCGCGCGCAATGCGAGATTGCCGCGCCCGCATTGCACGAGGCAGCTCTACGAGTTCCCGGCCCAAGAGCAACGTCGGCTCAAGAGCAACGTCGCTCCAGAAGAGGAGGAGGTCACGATGCGCCACCTTCCCTTTTGCAGTCACTTCTACCTCCTCTTTCCACCTCTTACACCACAGGTATATTTTCTCTCGTCTGCGTCCGACTCCTGCTCTCGCGTGAGTCCGACTCCTGCTCTCAGGTGATTGCGATTGGTCGAGGGAGGCATCGCGTCGTACCCCTTTAATCAGGTTTTGACGTCACTGTACCAGACAGAGGCCAGACGAGAAGACTGATCCCATCGACGCTTCTATCGAACCCACTGAATCTATTGATCTTGACAAATACCTCAAAGACAGGGAGGCTGAGGACCCAGCGGTCCAGGCTGCATCCCGCAGAAGGTCCTTTCAGGACGATCAAGATTGGTGTCAACGCTGGGGAGTACATCTTAGTCAGCTCCACAAAGCAGCATCAAATATGACGACGGCTGTGTCGGATGTAGTCATGGGAGACGACTGCAGGGTCAAGCGACGGGCACAGGCGACGGCATTGGAAGCAAAACGAGAAGCATGTGAGAAATCTATGGCCTCGTTCAGCGAGGCTTGCATGGCGGATGATGTACCCCACTATTTCGGCAAGCTCGGAGATGCCCTGAGCGCCCTGGCCTCCCTCCAGTCCGAGAATATGATTGAGCTCAAGCAGGAAATCACAGAGGTCAAGGATGATATTGGTTCGCTCAGGGCTCACAACAACAAGCAGGATACTAAACTCGATCGCCTTGAGAAGGAGATTGCCTTCATCAAGGCAGGTACGTCGGCCTCCACGGCGGCCCCGAGTGCGGGAGGCACGTCATCGGTTGGAGGAGCTGGAGTACAGCGCCAGTGGAATCCATCATATATCGAGCTCCGCGGCTGGGTCACGGATACGTCCAGTGCGATGTCGCGCTCAGAGACACAGATCACGGATCTCGATTGCCAGCATCTTATTCGAAACTTACTTGACCTTCTCGGGGAGGAAGGTAGAGCCAAAGTGGATGATGTGGGTACTCTTCGTATCAATGGTAACCAGCCCATGTTTTCTTTCTGCCGTATCAAGTGTGGTGCTGGTGCTGATGGGGATGTATGATGGAACTGTAAACACTTGTGGGATGCGATTATCTAGGGTCCTAGTGAACGAACAGATGCTCAAAAGAAGCTTGCAGGAGATCGCACCATAGAGAGCATCCTCACGGATATGGATCGTCGTCCAAAGAAAATCATCATCAATATCGAGGCCCCAGAATGGAAGAAGGGTCATATTGCCGCCGTGGGACGTTTCCATGGTCTCTCGAGGCAAACTATTCTCAAATAGTATCCTAACACAAAGTTTGGCATCAGTGGTCAGACTGGGCCGGGAAACGGCATCAGCACTATCTGGACCAAGCCGCCCGACCTCCAGACCCATCGACCCATCGAGCTTGCAGTTTGGAAGGCATCAGAATCACGCTGGACCATCCACAAGGATGTCTGGGACGCGGTCTTGCCTCGTTACGGTATCCAGACCACAGTGGCCGCTTTCCAATCCAGCTTGGAGTGAGGGCGCCGCGAGAGCGCGGACAGAGGCAACAAGCCTTTCGCGGCAGGTTCCATGAATGTTGCCAGGGTTGGTCGCCGTGATGCTAGAGGATTTGCCCTATGCAGACAGCTCCTTCATGAAGGAGTTGTGGTGATTGGCCTCCAGGAGTGCCAGCATTTAATTTTCCCCGATGGGATCAGACGGCTTGGTTGGCTGGGTTATCGATCCAGCTGTCTCCGAGCAGGGGTTCTGGTACGGGCATCGTACCAATGCAACATAATTCATACTTGGGTTAACTTAGATAGGATCGCAGGTGTGCTTTTCGGTAACGGTGTTTGCTTCTGCAGTGCTCATTTCAAAGGCAGCTCGTATGATGACTCTCCGACGGATATGGAGACAATGTGCCGACAGCTACGGCAGATGCGCCGTGAGGCGGTGCAAAGGCTCCCAGGCGCTTGCTTGCTTCTTGTGTGTGACGCCAATGTGGAGCTCACGCCCGACCTTGTGTCGACACGGGGGGAGCAGATCACGGGGGAGGGACTTATGATGACACGGCAGAGAGGATATGGGAATGATTCAGAGAGCAGACGGTGGAGGGAGGAGATGACGAGGGAGCACTTTGAACACTTCATGGGGGAGGAGGGACTTTGTGCCATCAATACTTTTGCAGAACGGACTCCGACCTACTGGAAGTGGGGAGCCGCCAGCCCTAGCAAAGTGCTAGATTACGTTTGCATCCCGACGGCCTGGGGGAGAGGAGAGACCATAGTGAAATGGCTGCGAGACGGAGTCCACAGCCACTACTCTGATCGTGCCTTTCTCAAGTTCGAGATTCGACCCCAGGTTCGAGCTCCTCGATATCGCCCTCGCTCCCAACCTCGCCCTACCTCCGCGGCTCGTCGACCTTTCTCTGACCAGCTCCAACAGTCCCAGTTCGCCTCTCTCGCGGATACCGGCATTCCCAACACATCCCCTGCAGACATTGGGTCGTGCTTGTCTGGTCTCGCCGATCCCTATCTTGTGCCGCCAGCAGTCAGTTCCGCGCCTGTCAAGCCGGCGGTGCTGGCCGATCTCCAGGCCACGTGCCGCAGACTCAAGTCCCGCACCGACATGGACCCCCAAGATAAGAGAGCCCAAATGAAAGCCATTACACAACAAATCAGACCCCACAAACGACAATACGACAGGGCCCGACTTACCTGGGAGTTTCAGGGTGGAAGGAAAACGCAGCGGGTTCAGACAACATCGTTGGAGGTGGATGGGGAGGTTACGGAGGATCGGTGGAAGTGGGGGGAGGCGCTTCAGATGCACGGGGCGACTACCATGTCGTGTGCACAGTCTCGCGCAGAGCAACTCTCTTTGCTACGACGCTTGCGGGAGCAGGCCAATGTGTCAGGTCGGCCAGCGCCGAAGCTCTCTTTTGCAGTTGTGCTCAGAGCGAGAGCCCGCCTTCGCACGGGGAGGTCGTGCGGGCCCGACGGATGTGCAGCCGAGTTGCTGAAAACGCTCACGTGGAGATCTATCCGACATATCTACACCGCATTTCTCTCTATCTATCGTGCATGCTCTCCGACTCCAGATGCATGGCGACAGGTCCTCATTACGTTGATGCCCGAAGTACCCACGTTACGATCATTAAGTGAGACACGCTCGATTGTTGTTGCAAACAGTCTTGCCAAATTGTACCTCACATCCCTCACTATTACACTGGAGGCGGAGGTGTCTGGGGACCTGCAACGACTGGGACTCTACGGTTTCAGCCCTGGTAGGGGCCCTTGGGAGATCGTGGGGCCACTCAAACAGATATGTCAACATGGGAGCGTCTGGGACAAAAACAACAACGACCAAACTGCCTATGTTGCGCAGGCCGATATCAAAAAGGCTTTCGACAATATTACGATCCAAGTTGTGGCGCGTGCTCTGGAGGCCCTCCAAGTCCACCCTAGGCTCACGCATGCTATCCTGGAGCCTCTTGTTGGGACGTCGGGTATACTATGTTTCGAGGGCTTGGAGGCTACTACGTCTTGGGACCGCTCTATCCGTACGGGAGGCACAGAGAGTCCCCTGCTCTTTAATCTTGTGGTGCTTGCGATGTGTGCTGACCTATTCAAGTCTTGGGAGGACCTCCAGCTAGGATACCCCGTGACGGACATCTTGGATGTATCTATGGACGTGTGCAGGTACTCACATGCCTTGTGGGCGGATAACATATATCTCGTTGCGACCTCGGCTCAGGATTTACAGTACCTCCTGACATCTCTCACCACTTGCTTCAGAGACTGGGGTTTATTATGGAAACCAGACTCTCTCGAGTATATGATTGCAGGAGACTCCCCACCGTGCTCCTTTGAGGTGGATATTGCAGGGACCCCCTTCCCGCTCAAGAGAGTGACGAAGATGCAGGTACTAGGCGCGGTGGTGGAATCAGAGTTTGATAATACACATGGGGATATTCGTCATCGGATCACGATGGCCAGGAGGGCATTTTTCGCACATGCACCGTATTTTCGTTCTAAATATGTGAGCCCACGGGCTAAGTTCTATAGGTATCAACAGAGAGTTCAGAGCGTCATGTCTTACGGCTTCGACTGTTGTACACTGGGTGCTGAGGGCCTACGATTATTGCACAGTTGCGAAGGGAGTCTACTCATGTCTATGTTCGGGCGCAGGAAGCCAGCCAATGAGAGCTTGGACATATGGGGACCACAACGACTGGACCACGTCCGACGGCAATTTTGTGATGAGGGTTTTCCAATCTATTACACAGCTGGTATGTGCACGCAGCTTCAATGTTGCACGAAGTGTGGCTCAGTATGTGCAGGGCCAGCTTGCTATCCATTCTCGGTACACTGCCAGGGAGACGGATACGGAGGATGGGAGGGATGTGAGACGGAGGATCGACAGAGGGGACGGACGGTGCTCACGTACCTTTTTGGACAGTCGGGGCACTTTGCTCCTCGACAATCCCGAGTGGACGTCTCGGAGAGACGACCTGACATCTTCTTTGCATGCATCGGGGCAGCTCTCACTGGCACGCTCGGGCACCAGGAGACGTTTTGGTCCCACGAGTATAGGCCAACGGACCTGGCAATACCCGTATAGGGAAGTCTTGGGGCCCTGCTGGTGGGACGGCTTTGACGACTCATACACAGGCTTTGTGAAGTTGTGGCGGACGATCTTGGGACACTTCAATAAGCGCAAAATCTTTGAATATTGGTATGTTGCCACCACGGGTCCCAGTTGGAGCCCCACCCAGTTCGAGGCCAAGCAGTCCACCGAGGGAACGACTCCTGAGGCCCTTGAGAAACAGTCCAAGCGTTTGGCCACTATATGTCAGCGTGCTACGGCTTGGGACGTCTTGAGCGGGGGGATAGGCGTGGACCTCCAAGGGGACCCACTACTGGTCTCATCGTGGCTCCAAGGGAAGTGGAGGTGCCATAATCAGGGTTATGCCGACAGAGTTGCGGAGTGTGTGGAGACCATATACGAGCTGAGTTGCCGCGCGAACATCCGTGCGGCGAACATAGGACGGGACATATATCGGCATGAGTACAGGGAAGATAACACCAGGGCCGACGAGCTCACCCACCTGGCCCGGGATGGCCGCACTTTCTACTCCAATCAGGTTGCATGCAGTCCGATTGAGTCACAAGGTCTTTTACACGTCGCCTATCGTGGGGCATGCGATGGGGGAGTGGACGGTAACGGTTGCGGATGTGGTTTTTGGCTGCAGAAAGGCTTCTTGGATTACAGTCAGTGGGGTCCGACCTACCACGCCACTCCTTCTCCATTCGGCTCTCGCCAGATGTCCGCAGGAGGACCCCAGGGAGTGAGCCGCGTGATGCCCTCGTTTGGAGGGACATCACCTCCAGTGCCTTTCTTTTACCACCGCACTCCACGATCGCAGATTGTGAACTGGCTGCCGCCGAGGCGCTCACGCGCGCCCTCCGCTTAGACCTGCTAGGCTCGCTAGGCGCCCAGTCGGGCGGCGCTGCGGACGGCGCCCTGGAGCCCGCGAAAACCAAAACAAACAAAGGTTTTCCCTTGCTACCGTCGGGGACTCCTCGAGCTGCATCGTGCGGTCAGGTGCTTACACACTCGTGTATCGTATTGTATCCGCGGGGCGCGCGGGGGCCTTCTGTCGCACAGCTGCGACAAGTGCTCCATCGGCGTGCTCTTCCAGGTCAGCAGGTGCTCTCTCTTTGTTGTGGTTGCAGTATCGTTGGATCCAGCCCGACTTACGGTTTTTTCTTATCCATTGCACGTCTGCTTGCGACTTGCTCACCACGACGAGTTTTGAGGAGTATAACTTTCTTGCCAATCTTACACGGTGCACCAGGCGTCGACGTCCACAGATGACGGCTGTGTTGGGTACTCCGACGGGTGCGCAGGATATGCCGATGGGAGGTGAGGACGGAGAGGAGGAGCGAGATGAGTTCGAGAGAGCGCTGGCTGCCCCTGCACCTGGGAATGTCAGACTCACAGTTAGTCAGTTGGAGGGTTGTGCTGCGGTTGCCGAACGTGTTGCGTCAGAGGATGGTAAGAGGGCTCGAAAGGTTCCTGGGGCCCCAGCGGATCCCATGGCTTCCATTGCGGCCCTCCTGGATCCCAAGTTCTCAGAACAGAAGCACTTCTTCGACAGCTCTCTTAAGGTTCGTCTCTAACCATTGGAGGAGGCAGTGAAGCAGAATCAGACGGATATTGTTGATATCAGGAAGTCTCAAGCAGAACAACAACGTCATATTGAAGAACTCCAGCAGGCCATCCAGAATCGTGCAGGCTCCAACAGCTCCACAGGTGCTCCGAGTACCGTTGGTGCCCCACGTGTGTCCTACCAGACCTCACGGCCGCAAGACTTCGGACGTGTCCCTCGTCCGCCGTTCACTCCAACTTATATCGCTATTCAGGGTTGGGCGAAAGGAGCCAATCGTGATATCTCACAGCGTTCCGGGCTGTTGTTCAATGAGGCGGCGGCTCAGCGCTGCCCGGCGTACTTGTTTGAGAAGGCAGGCTGTCTCCAACATATCGACGAGGTTCGGACCAACAACGAAAATTTTAACAAGCCGTGTGGACTGTATCTGATCAGGGTGCACTTCAAATCCACTGTGAGTCGGGATGTGATCTGGGAGTGTAGGAAGGTTTGGATGCAGTGTTTCCAGGGCGGGCGCATCTTTGCACAGGACCAGGATGTCAGGGAGTACAAACGTATTGTGCAGTGCCGTGTGGCTATCCTTGTGGAATGCTCCCCATGGAAGCAGCCTCATGTAGCTGCAGCGGAGAGGTTCAAGGCGTGCTTCTACAAACACAGCAGCTTGGTGGGCGGATGTGTGCGTATGGAGTCGTATGGCCCTCCGACGACGTTCGTCTGGGCGTATCCTAGCCCCCAGTACGCGGACGGAGCTTGTGTTGCATCGTTCAGGACCGACCGTACGGATCAGTGGTTGTTGGATGAGACGGCACTCCTTCGGATCGATTCGACATTCAAGCTGGCGGAGTTCAAGACAGCCTTGCACTCCACCGAGTAGCGGGGCCCCGACGCCTGGCTCGACACCCAGGCGGTATCTATCGCCACATGGAACTGTCGGAAGTTGGGGAAGCTCTTCTGCCAGGAAGTTGTGCGTGACAATTCTCAGAATTCAAGATTGGGGGTTGGGGTTGCATTGCTCCAGGAGGCTCAGCATTTGACGGATCTTGGGGCGTCATGGCATACCGAGCTTTCTGTGTGTAGGCGTGCATGCGTACTGTACAATACTAGGTGGTGCAATCAGCGTATCTCTTCGGATCGAGGCGACCGATGGTGTGCTGTGATATTTCGCAGTATGGTTGCCATCAGCGTTTACTTGCCTTACAAATTCGTGTTCGGAAAGAGCCGTGATGCTTTCTTCCAGGCCCTCTGCGAGTATCACCGTGTCCTGAGGGAGGTTGCGTTGACTATCCAACGATTGAGGTCACAGTTTGGTATCAGGGACGTCGTCTTGGGGGTGGACGGGCAGGTGGAGGTGGAGGGTGAGGGCTTCCATGAGCAGTGGCCTGTGACGGGCCCTTTTGTGGATGGTACTTCCCTTGCCCCCCGCAGGACCTCTGGAGGTTTCGAAAAGGACGCCCGCGAGTTCTCCCAGGCCTACTCCGAGGCCCTCACTACCACTATTGGAGTCTTGGGACTGTTGATGGCGAATACCTTCGGCGGCCCTCGCAGGCCCACGTGGCGGTCGACAAAATATATCCCGGAGGCACAACAGTATCAACATGTGTATGACTCTCTGTGTGTACCGAGACACTGTTTCGTCGACCTACCCTCAACTTCCGTCACTGGGGCGGTGCCCCGAGAGGCCATGGCTGAGGACACTTTGCAGCTAGAAACATGGTAGAGCGACCGTGCGATTGTGTCGCTCGTACTTCCGCAGACTGCCGGGCCAGGAAGGACTGCCAGGCAGCGCCCTCGCAACAACACCCACTGGCGGTGTGCCGGGGACTCTCTGCAGCAGCTGCGCAGTAGTATCGACTGTACTCTGTGTGACGGACCGACAGAAATGACACCGGCTGAGATCGGCACCCATATCTTCCAGGAGGCCTCCAAGTTCGCGCACACCTCTACTTACCAGGACACTCTCCCACGGGTCAGTAAGGATTACATCCAGGCACGTCTTCGGTGGACTGAAGTTCGTAGGAGGTGGAAGGCGGGGGAATGTTCGGAGGAGGAGATGAAGGCTGCCCGTCGTGAGAAGCAACGTGAGCGTCGAGTCCACAGGCGACGCCTCACGGAATACTCATTTCGACCAGATGCACAGTGCCGTACACATCTCTATACACTGCATGTGGATGGGGGGGATACGTGTGATGTTCTGAAGTGGGAGGAGGCTTTACGTGTACACGGTTTCACTCATTACACTTGTGAGGAGGAGAGGAGTGTTACTCAAGAAATGCTGGAGGAGAGGAGGAGGCGGTTGCAGGATACATCGGGTGGCCCTCGCGGCTGCCTCGGACGGGATGCTATTTCAATGGGGATCCTCATGAGAGCCCGTGCGAAACTCAAAGTGGGACGTGCGGTGGGGAAGGATGGGATCAGTGCCATTATGCTCCGATGCGTGCCCTGGTCCGCTCTCTGCTCCATCTTGAAGGCCTTTCGAAAGCTGTTTTGCCGCGAGTTCGATGCCCCCTCGTTGTGGCGTTCCATTGCATCGCGCTGATGCCCAAGCACCAGCGCGCCACCGACTTTACAGAAATGCGTGCTCTTAGTCTTCTTAGTGTGATATCAAAGTGGTACCATTCGTGTTTGATTATCCTCGCTGCGTCCCATCTGCGATCGACTACACCTTTGTGTATGCTCTACGGATTTGCGGGTGAGCGCAGGGTACACGAGGTCACAGCGGTTGTCAAGAGGTTAGCTCAACATGGTGTGGAGTGGGGTAAGTCTCACTCTTGTGGTTTCTCGTCCCTGGATGTATTGCGTGCTTTCGACCACCTGACGGTGAACAACCTCTCGGAGTCCATGGATGCGTTATCGTTCCCCCCGACCTGGCCTTTGCTATAATAGAACCACAGAGTCACTGTGTTGCAGATGTCAAATTTCAGGATGTCGAGGTCATGGGTGTACCATGGGGCCGATGTGTGAAGACAGGCTCAGTTGAAGCCCCCATGGGCTGGATATGTGAGACGATTGTCATGTGGAGCGACTTGTGCCACAACTGGCGTCGTGCTGGCATTGGCATTCCCCTCGCGGATCAAGCAGGCGCTCTGGTTTTCTCCCACGCCATCTGGGCGGACAATGTTATCCTGGGTGCCTCCTCCACTGACCAGCTCATAATGCTGGTGCGTGAGATGTCGGTACTGTTGTACTCCCGAGGGTACTCGTGGAAGCCCAGCTCTCTCCAGTATATGCTCTGCGGGTTCCAGTGCGCCCCTGAGGTGCCCATCGTGGTGAGTTTCACGGTGGCTGGCCCCCCATCAGATCAAAGCCGGAAATCAACGCCACCATCTGCAGATCAAAGCCGGAAATCAACACCACCATCTTCTTCGGGTGTGAAGAGGCGCCGTACTTCTCAGTCGCCAACGGTCACTATCCAGTTGCCTCGGGTCCAGTGTATGTCCATCTTGGGTGTGATGATTGATTCTTCGATGCATGCGCATGCCGACGTTCTCCATCGTATCAGTTGCGGTGAGCGGGCCTTTTGGCATGAGAAGCGGTATTACTGTAAAGCCGCTTATTCGCCGACTCAGGCGCTACGACGGTAAAGTGCGTGCCAAGATCTTTTTTGGAGCAGAGGGTATGACGTCAGATCAGAGTACTTTTAACTGCACTGCACAAATGTGAGGGTCAGCTCTTAGCTAAGATGATGTGGAGGAGGAAGGGGGCGGGTGAGGATTGGAGTATTTTCGTGCAGCGTGTATACCTTCATGCGAGACGTGCCCTGCGCTCGGCTGGTCTGCCGAGTTTGCCACAACTATTTCTGTATCGACAGTGGTGCTGGGCCAAAGATGTTTGTGCCACCGCCCAACGGACGTCGCTGTCGCTGCCGTTGCCCGACCCTGTGTTGTTTCAAGGATCACAACTTGTGCCACCTCCAATAGCGGTTACAGCGGATTCCCAGGTATTCAACTATGGGTCCCAGGCGACCCCTGTCGCGCTGAACCGACGCTAGATGATGCGTGAGATGCGTGAAAGAGCCCAGAAACGACGACGAATCGACCCCCCAGTGGCCTCGCTGCAGCCTCCACAGCGCCTCTATGTTCCCCTGGGCAGCTCGTGCGAGAACACTGCATATAAACGGCGACGGGTACGGTGTGATCTGGGGCCCGAGACGTACCATCCTCGCTCCCCCTCTCGCTTGTGCATGCTGCATGCTGTGTCGCCTTGGACCGAGGAGAGGGATACTTTCATTCGCACTCTCAATTTGAAGGAAGCCCGAGAGCTCACCAGACACCGTGAGGGCGGACGCCCTGCGGGCTACCATCCATGGTCGCTTCCGTTCGAGACGGTTGGAGGAGCCTATGGGTACGCTAACTTGACTTGGGATGAGCACGGGTGGAGATATTTTGTTCATGCACTGCTGGGTATGTGGGACCTGCCGCATGTGCCCCAATATTGTGTCCTCAGAGATCCCAAGGGGCCCTACAGGGTGGAGGCGGAGGACCTTACGGTGGAGGAGAGGCGTAGGAAGGAGGAAACGGAGAAGGAAAAGGCTACAGGACGTATCACACTGAATGAACAACGACGGTTTTGGTGGGACTTTGATTCGAAGGGTCTACCTCTAGAGATCTCGGGGGACTCTTGTGATTTGTAACTGGATTGATGGTTTATTTAGATGTGCTACTGATGTGTGCTCGACGACGGTTTGTGCCGTGCAGGATTTGTTTTATTCTATGTCTGTGAAGATGCCCATGCACGTTCGGGCCCCCTCACGGGTATGTGATATTGCCAAATGGATTTATCGGGAAGGGAACACGATAGCTGATGAACAGACCTGGATGGCTCGGAGGGGCCGGGACCACTTGACCATCGATGACCGGCTATTTACAATGAGTGCTTCGAGCGTGCTCGGTGTGAGAAGTTTCTTTGACGGAGGCCGCTCCTCTGAGGGTTGTGGCGGTGGTTGGGTCCTCGATCTGTGCATTCTCCCATCGCTCCCCTTTCATCTTAATCATCTGGATGGCTCCGCCTCTCCGAGTGGCTTCTGGCGGTGCGGTGTCGCCTCAGAAGCCTGTGGTCTCCCGCCCTCGTGTGCAGTGACTCAGGCTGAACTTCTTGCTGCAAAGCACCTACTGAAAGGTGTGGTGGCGGTCCTGCAGGCGCTTGGCTTGTTGCGCCCCTTCTGCGTTAGGCTGTGACTCGAGCGGGCCTGAACTCAGGCCTGTGGCTCCGCGCAAAGCAAAAACCAAGGTTGACGGTTTGCCGCCGGCTCCCAGTCTTTGATGGGAGAGAAAGAGGAGGAGGACTTCGAGTGGGATGCGGAACTCGAGAAGGGGATAATGAGAAGCAGGGGGGACAGGGCAGGGGCACACTTAGCCCGATCATCGCAGATACGGCGCGTATCCCTAGCCGCTAGGTGGCCGCACTTCGTGCGCCCACGAGGCCAGAACGTCTCTGGACGCTCGAGCGGCTGTCGCGGCGTGCTCTCTGGCCCAGGGGATTTCGATGCCAGAATGAAGTGAGCAGTCTTCGGAGATTGATCAAACCGTTACGGAAACAATATGATGCCGACGTGCTCGAACACAAAGACAAAATATAACAACCCACACTACGTACACAAGCACAGGCAGACGACGGGGGAGTGGAAACTTACTTGTGATGTTGAGGCAAAACAGGTGGAAATTGGGAGGTATTTGAAACAGGGTGCAGGACTACGGGGCCAGGAGGGATATGCAATCTATACTGGAAGGTCTGGCATTCAAGCTCAGTCTGGCCCAGTGCGTGAGCATCGCCATGCACGACTTTCTGCGGGCGAGGGCTCGCCTCAAGAGGAAGGTCGGCAGGAGCCGACCAGGTGACACGGGAGATGTTGCAGCTAATCCTCTTTGCCAGCCTCAAGACAATCCGACGCCATTTCAATCAGATTGCCAATCTTCGTCCACAGGTCCCCTCAGACTGGAAGAGATTCCTAGTGACACTCATCCCGAAGGCGCCGTCCATCCAGGAGCTCTCGGAGACTCGGGCGATCTGCCTCTTGAGCCTGGTCCAGAAGTGGTACAACCATGTATTAGTCCTGAAGGGGGAACGACGCTAGGATAATATCAAACATTCACTTAACATGTATGGGTTTGTACAATTCAGGAAAGTTTCGGAGGCCACGTCGTTTGCGAAACATATTTGCCAACACGCTGCTCAATGGGGAACTGGGGGGAAGCTCTATCTTGCCAGCCTCGACCTCCTACAGGCATTTGGCCATGTTACTATTATGATACCCTTGCAAAGTATGGGGAAGCTTGGTTTTGACCCCGCTTTGATTTATGCCCTTCTTTGCCTTGTGACCGAAAACAATTGCCGGGCCATTTTCGAAGGGGCCCAGAATTTGGACTGGATTGGTTGGGATCGGAGTATCAGAACGGGTGGGGTGGACGGGCCGTTCATATTCAAAGTCGTGAGTGTGGCTCTGTGAAACGATATTGTTGGGACTTGGGGTGGGCGTGATCTGGGATGCATCGTTGAGTCCCCCGTGCCCATGCCCACTAGAGCCTAGAGCTACTATTTCTCATGCCCTCTGGGCAGTCAACCTACTGCTCTACGCCAGAGACGAACGGCAGCTCAAAACCATGATTACCGAGCTCATCACTCCCCTTCTCCAGGCGGGCCTCAATTGGAAGCCATCCTCTCTTAAGCTCATCCCCTCTGGCGGCGACGGCTCGAAGGATCTAGCTCTTGATGTTGTGACATCTACACGGACCCACACGTACGCACTCGAATGCGTTGACACCTTGGACATCTTGGGTTATAGACTGGATAGATATTGGACACAGCATAGTGACCTGCAAATCAACTTGGATCGTGCCCGTGGGGCCTTCTTTGCTGACGTTGAATATTATAGAAGCCATCGCATTCCGATTGAAATGCGATTCCAGCGTTTCCGACTCCGTATCCAGAGTAAGTTGCTCTTTGCAGTTGAGGGTATGACGATTGACAACATCACAGCGCAGAAAATATTGTCCTGGGAAGCAAAGCTGCTGGCAATTATTGGAGGACGGAGGAAAGGAGCGACAGAAGATTGGACGGTATTTCAAAAGAGGAGATTTAAGTTTGCACGCGATCAGTTCGCGTACCGTGGCTTTGTGTCGGCTGTGGAGCTCTTCATTTGCAGAAGCTGGTTGTGGGCGAAAGGTGTCGCCTGCTTTGCTCGTGGCTTCTCGTATCAGATTGCAGAGCGGAATGAACAAAACAAGGATAACCAGCCTTCTCCAGTTGTATTGCCCAGATATATTCCGACAGCTACGCCGCACACTGACAGAGTACATGGACACACACGGTCTCCGTTGCCAGAGCCACAGGAAGACGCGGCTATGTTTGGTAGCTGCGCTCGATCGCCAATGAACCAAAAAAAGATGGATTGCCAACGTTCTCCTGATACTTTGCCCAGCGTTATTCCGACAGCTACGCTGCGCACACATAGTGAAGATCATGCACATGCTCATTCTTTGTTGCCTGTGCCTCAATTGGATTGTCAACGTTCTTTCGAGTCTTTGCACAGCTATATTCCGACAGCTACGCCGCACACTAGCAGTGAAGATCATACACATGCTCATTCTTTGTTGACTGTGCCTCAAGTGGATTGTCAACGTTCTTTCGATTCGTGGCTCAGCTATATTCCGACAGCTACGCTGCACACTAACAGTGAGGATTATACACTCATTCATTCTTTGTTGCCTGTGTCTCAAGTGGATTGCCGGCGTTCTTCTGATAGGCTGCCCAGTGATATTCCGACAGCTACGCTGCACACATACAGTGGATCATGCGTATATTCCTTTGTTATTGCCTGAGCATCAGATTGAAGCGGCTACGTTTGGTAGCCGCGAACGATCGACGTGGCACAGACATCATACGGATTCACCTGCTTTGTTGCCCTGTTATATTTCGACAGCTGCGCTGCGCACTCACAGTACACACCATGCGCATTCTCGTGTGCCCTCTTGTGCTTCACTTCAGATTGTTTCGCCGGAGCCCCAGGGAGACGCGGCTATGTTTGGTAGCCGCGCGAGACAGACGCCGAACAAACAAGATTGTCAACGCTCTTCTGCCGTGATGTCCAGAGCCTTGTCCTTGGCGGATCTCTGTGTCCAAATTAAGATTTCCTTTTAGCACTGACCGCCGTGGTGTGAGTGATCCACTGCAACTGGCGCATCTGTTTGAGTGCGCCAGATTCCTGGAACAACGGAGCTTGCAGTGCGAATCGCAGGGTGTTTCTAGTCCTGCGGCCCCCCCCAGACAGTGGTGAGAGCGAGCCGGCGCCTGTGGTCAAGAATCGTCGCAAGCAGATCGTGGATGCCCATCTTGCCGCCAGGGGAGAGAAAAGAAGCATCGGCCCGACCCCCGCCGCGATCCAGGAGGAGCTCGCAAAGCGTGTCAGGCAACCCCCGCGCTCACGCGACAAGAGAGTTCGGGATGAAGACACCTCTCCACGAGGCAGCCAAAAGAGACGCTGTGTTGCTGCCGTGAGTGACGCGACCCCGTGCCCCTCCTCCTCTCAGTTATGCTAGCGAGCCGCGTGATGCACGACCCTCTGGCGTACATGTGAATGCCTTTCAAACTCAGCGCCTACTCTCAGGCGCTGTTGGGCATGATGCATGCGTCGGGTGATTGGTCAGCTCATCGTTGTGCGTTTGCTTCGCGCTCGAGAGATGCCCAAGCTGCTCTTCTCGGATGGCGTGTTGGTGGTATATATGTCGGCTGGAGAGAATGTGAAGACGTCTTCATTGCGGATCAAAATGGCAATGCGAAGTGGTGGGAGACAATGCAGTTCGGAAGAGAAGAATGGTCAGTCTTATGGAGAAGTTACTCAAAAGGTTGCACCTTCCTGCCATCCTGGACTATCTGGCCAAACCTAGAGTGACTGTTGCCCGTTCGGAGGAGGAAGAGAAGACAATTAATGATGATAAGATTGCCCGTCGGATTGCTCATAACTTTGAAGCTGAAACGGTCTTTGACAACGATTCCGATACGATACCGTTTGAAATACTGGGTGTCAGCTTGTGTGTTGTCCAATGGATAAGAGGGCTTTGGAGGTGTACCAACATGGGCTGTAAGAATTCCCTGGAGGCTGCGCAAAACACCCTTGATGAGCTAACAAACACACGTTTGAGAACTGCGTGTGCGGGGGCTGACCCGATTAAGCACATATATCGGGAGTGGAACACTTATGCAGATGAACTCACGTGGGCCTGCAGAGCATGCCCGCACACATCGAAGAGAAACGAGTATCTAGCTCCATTATATACTTCGAAAGTTTTAGGATTGAGGGGATACTTCGACGGAGGTGCTTCTGACATAGGGGCTGGGGGTGGCTGGTGGCTGCAGGCTTTTGTAGAACACCACAGTGATATACAGTGTCACGTGATTGCCGAAGAGGCGTTTGGCCTCGATAGGGAATCCACCGTGACTGTCTGTGAGTTAACTGCCGCCTCCAAGCTTATCCACGCAATCTCACATTTTGCGTCTATTATAGATAGCGTCTCACACGCTCGGAAGTGCCACTTGCGCCTGGTGGCCGCGGGGGGCACCGCTGCTTGCCTGTGCTGGAGGACCCCGCCGCAAAGCCCGCAAAAAAACCAGGTTGACGGTATACCGCCGGCTCCCAGTCGCGTTTCCTGTTCTCCGAGGGTCTTGACGGAGACAGGGGGACAAACAGTATTTCGTCCTTTCCTTTCATCTTCTCGGCCTTGTTCTCCTCTTGACGCCACGGTTGGACGCCGTTTGGAAAACGCATGCGCTCGAGGCCTCGCTGCCTGGAAGCATGACAGACCTGGATGCCCAGAGAGGAGGGACAACCGCAGAAGTTCACTCTGCAGTTGCGTCTTCCCTACTCCGAGGGCCGCACAACGCTGACAGATGGAAACCTTCTGTGCGCTCACGCAATATCGTCACGCAGTATCGAACGAACATCGAATTATAGCGCCTTGCCGCTCCAAGCAGCTATACAACGCGATCGCGTCCCTCTCACGCCACCACCGCGCAGTTGCGATCCGCCTCGTCCTCGCCGCGTTGTTCTCCTTCTGTGCTGGGCACACCCCGAGGGCGACGAAAACGCACACGGCGCGAAGGGCAACGTCGCCGACGGTCCACAGCGACACTTCTGGCGCGGCCGCGGCGGCGGCCGCGGCGGCGCGCACCGGCGGCTTCGCAGAATCTACGGCAAGGGCCGCGCGCGCGGTCAAGAACTGCTCCAATCGCCGGTTCTTGTGAGCCATCATTTGCGCGCTGCGCCCAAACAAAGCCCGTTCTGGCGACGCGACGCGCAGCAGGGGGCGAGGCACGACGGGGAGTAACACACGGTGCGCAAACTGCTCGTTCCGCTCGGCCGCTAGGACAATGGCCTGCTCACGCCGTATATGTCGCCCTATCCTCGAGCCACGCTATGGGGCGGCGGAAGCATGACAGACCTGGACGCCCAGAAAAGAGGGAGAACCGTAGGAGGAGGAGGAGGAGGAGGAGGAGGAGGAAGAGGAGGAGGAGGGAGGAGGAGGAGGAGGAGGAGGAGGAGGAGGAGGAGGAGAGGAGGAGGAGGAGGAGGAGGAGGAGGAGGAGGAAGAGAGCACATAATGCACGCAATGCAGGCGCAAGCCACGACATCGGAACAGAAGTTATCGAAGCCACCACTGGAACGGGAACGCCGTTCGAAATGACGCACGCGCAAAAACGGACCAAGATGCGTATCACTCGCCTGGGCTTGCTAAACGGATGGAAGAACAGTTCTGCACTGCGAAGCGTCTGAAACCTGCACCGAATATCACTCTTCTCAGTTCCGTTCACCTCGCCCCTCCTGCTTCATCATCTTTCTCTTTCTCCTTTCCCCCACCTCGTCTTCTGCCTTCCTTCTCATCGCTCCACCCGTTTCCTCTGGCTCATTCTTCCGCCGCATCAGGCAGAGGCAATCAAATGAAGAAATCCGCCTTGCCGCTCCAAGCAGCTATATTCCCCGCCCCCTGGCGATTCATCGCAGGGGCGCCTGGCGTGTTGGACCCTTTCGGTCTTGGTTTTGGCTCATTTCTTATCACCAGACAGCTCGCCCCTTGGCCCCCCGCCAGCCCACGCCAAGGGGCGAGCATATAGGTATACGGGCGCAGCACCGCGCTGGATGCGTAGCTTTCGGTTGGGCCGGCCAAGCGACGCCCCATTACTGCAGCGCGTGGCGTCTGGATGCCTGCACCGAGAACAACTCTTCTCAGCTTCTCCCTTCTCCTGGGCCTCCTCCTCCGTTCAGCCGCCTCCTCAGCCGTCCTCGTCCTGTGCCCTCCCCCTGATCCCTCCCCCCCCCGTCGTGCAATTCCTCCGACTCCGCCTTCAGCCGTTTCTTCCGTATCTTTCTCCTACCTCGTCCTCCGCCTCCTCCTCCCTGCCCGTCGCCGTAGTCTGACGCCTGCCTCCCTGTCTTCCTGGCTCAAATCTGCCCTCGACATATCATCATTCGCTGGCTCAGAACTGCCCCCGAGATATCCTCACCCGCTGGCTTACAACTGCTCACGAAATATCCTTACCCTCCTTGGCGTAAATCTGCCCCCGAAATATCCTCACCGCCCCTGGCGGAAAATGGTTCTCCACATATCATTACTCGCTGACTTGTCGCCGAGATATCCTCATCCGCTGGCTAAAACAACTGCCACCGAGATATCGTCACCCTCCCTGGCTCAAAAACTACCCCCGAACTATCCTCACCCTCCTTGGCCTAAAGCTGCTCCTGAAATAGCCTCACCGCCCCTGGTGGAAACCACCGAGATATCGTCACCCGCTGGCTTAAAACTGCCACCGAGATATCCTCACCCTCCTTGGCCTAAGACTGCCCCCGAAATATCCTCGCCCTCCCTGGCCTAAGAACGCCTTCGAAGTACCGTAGCCATTTTGGCTCAAGTTGTTCGAGGCAGTTTGGTCGGTCAGAGCTGTGCACATGGCGTGCAAGGACCCCCCCACATATGAGAGCTTGTGTCTGCTATCGAGCGTTCTGCGAGTGATTGCCGTTCACGCCTTGTTCTTCTCGTTGGTGCTCTGCGCGTGGGCTTTTCATCGGGCCCGTCCTCTGGTCCTTGAGGTTCCTGCTCTCGCCCATGGAGAGACGAGCTTGCGTGCTGAGGGAAGTCGGATTCCCCTACTTGACAATGCAAAGTTCTTCTTCATGTGCCTCATCATTGCGACGCACAGCAACAGCATCTACACGTGGCTCGGTGTCGAATATCCGGATCGTTTTTTTCAGTTCCACACTCGTGCTTTCTGCTTCTTATGCGGGATCACAGCCTCAAGAGGGGGATGCAGTGCAAGGTCTCTCCGCAACCTCGTAATTCGTTTGTGGGTGCCTATAATTGTTTGGTGTATCGAGGACGCCTACGACGAATCACCGCCGCCCCCTGCCATTTTGGAAGCGCCGATGTGGCCGAACGTTGAGGCCAGAACTTGGCCAAGCTATCGGGCCAGTTGTTCCCCGAGTCGGTTTGGAAAGACTTCGGGGAACGCATGGGGGAGCAAGAAGAGGAAGGGGAGGATGAGGAGGAAAGAGGATGAGGAGGAGGAGGAGGAGGAGGAGGAGCAGGAGGAGGAGGAAGAGGAAGAGGAAGAGGCCTCTTGGGCGCCTCTTGGGGCACTCTTGTGGCCTCCTGGGAGCTTCCTGGGGGTCTCTTGGACGGTTTTTGGATGCCTTTGGGGGCTTCTTGGGCGCCTCTTTGGCCATCTTAGGACGTTCCTGGCTTGTCTGACGCCGTCGAAAGCCTTCTTGGGGGCCTGTCTGGGTCGTCTTGGTGCCCTCTTGGGGCATATCAAGGGTTCTTAGAGGCCATCTTGGGCGTCTTGGAGGCCTCTAGGGCCGTTTTGGGGCCCCCTTTTTTGGGGGGCCTTCTGGGCCGTCATGGGGCCATCTTGCAGGCCTCTTGGGCGATCTTGGGGGCCGTCGTCAGCCGTCGTCAGCCGTCGGAATGCCGAGAAGAAGCAAATGCCAAAACCCTTCGGAAACCCTAGGGAAATCAATGATTTTGGCCTCTTCGTGTCCTCCTGGAAAACCTCCTGGACGCCTTTTGGGCCGTCTTGGAGGCCTCTTGGGGACCTCTTGGGCCGTCTTGGGCCATCTTGAGGTCATCTTAGGCCGTCTTGGGTGCATCTCGGGCCATCATGGAGGCATCTTGGGGCCATCTTAGCTGTCTTGGAAGCCATTTTGGCCGTCTTGAATGCCTCTTGGGCCCTCTTGGGGCCGTCTTGGGGTCCTCTTGGGCCGTCTTGGGGCCATCTCGGAGGCCTCGTTGGCGACCTTTGGAGCCACTTGTGCCGTCTTCAGCCGTCGGAATGCCGAGAAGAAGCAAATGCCAAAATCCTTCAAAAACCTAAGGGAAATCATCGGTTTTGGCCTCTTCGGGCCCTCCTGGAGGACCTCTTGGAGGCCTCGTGCGCCGTCTTGGAGGCCTCTTAGGTCTTCTTGGGCCGTCCGAGGCCATCTGGAGGCAATCTCAGGCAGTCTTGGGTGCATCTTGGTCCGTTTTGGAAGCATCTTGGGGCCATCGCAGCCGTCTTGGAGGCCATCTTGGGCGTCTTCGAGGCGTCTTGGGCCGTCTTGGGGCCCTCTTGGGGGCCTCTTGGGCCGTCATGGGGCCATCTTGGAGGCCTCTGGGGCGATGTTGCGCCGGTCTTGGGGACCTCTTGGGCCGTCTTGGGCCGTCGGAAAGCCGAAGAGACGCACATCCCAAAATCCTTTCGAGACCTCAGGAAAATCAAGGATTTTGGCCTCTTCGCGCCTTCCTGAAGGACCTCTTCGACGCCTCGTGGGCGTTCTTGAAGGCGTTTTGGGCCGTCTGGGGCCATCTTGAGGCTATCTTAGGCCGTCTTGGATGAATCTTGACTCGTCTGGGAGGCATCTTGGAGCCATCTTCGCCGTCTTGGAGGCCATCTTGGCCGTCTTGGATGCATCTTGGAGACCATCTTTGGCCGTCTTGGAGCCGTCTGGAGCAGGGAAAACCTTTGCATCCATGTTTTGAGATCCTTCCCGGGACCCCGGCGGGACGCGCCGGAGCCCCAGGGGGAGTTCTTTTGGAAAAAGAACCGAAAAACCAAAACCGAGAGTGTCCAGCACGCCAGGCACCCCTGCGATGAATCGACAGGAGGCGGCGGATCGAAGACGCCTACGGCGAATCTCCGCCGCCCCCTGCCTTTTTGGAAGCGCCTATGTGGCCGAACGTTGAGGCCAGACCTGCCAAGCTATCGGACCATGTGTTCCCCGAATCGGTTTGGAAAGCCTTCGGGGAACACGTGGGCATCTTGAAGGTCATCTTGGCCGTCTGGAGGCCATTTTGACCCTTTCGGGCCTTCTTGGAGGATACCTTGGAGGGCTCTTGGGCCGTTTTTTAGGCCATTCTTGAGCGTCTTGGAGGCCTCTTGGGCCGTCTTGGGGGCCTCTTGGGGCCCTCTTGGGCGATCTTTGGGGGCACTTGGGCCGTCTAGGGCCGTCGGAAGGCAGAAAATTAGCCTGACGAAGGACCCAACCATATGCAGTTGTGAATACCGCAATTGTGAGTACCATTTTCGCCCGCGCTCCCTATGGGGCCACGAACCGTGCGAAGGGCGTACCGAAATTCGTGGCGGGGTACACAATACGAACAAAGACGGTCGGTCTGAGTGCGAGAGGCTGAGGACAGGTGAGCCTGAGCGCGAGTGGAGTCTGACTGTGAATGAGTCTGCGTGCGAATCAACGTACATAAGTGTCGACGCCCACGTCGGCACGCTCCTCACGAGGACCGCGCCCGCTTCCTTCCCTTTCTTTTTCCACCTCTTTGCCCGTGCGCGCCGATGTCCATGGCTGCGGGCGCGGCGCTGCACGGAGTCCCCGCGACGCGCGCTGGTCGCCCCGAAGGGGTCCCGGCGACGCGCGCGGGTCGTCCGCTGCGCGCAGCAGGGAAAGCGAGCAGGCTGGCTGACAGCGGGCAAGGCTGTGGCCGCTGGGCGGAGAGACGACGGGGGCGAGCGAGGCTCTGGGCAGAGCGCAGCGCGAAATTCCCGGGTCACGCGCTGGTCGCCCCGAGAGGGTCCCAGCGACGCGCGCGGGTCGCCCGCGGCGCGAAGCCAAACAGTCAGACCGTCGAGAGACGGCGAGGCTCGGGCGTGTCGCTGCTCAAGTCAAGCCTGGCGGATAAACTCGGTGAAGCCTAGCTCCCTGGCGAGGGAGTGCGTCTCCACGTTCGACTCCTTCGTTGGCAAACCCTCGAAAACGACTGTGCTCGTGCGGCGGCGCCATGCGAGTTCCGCCACTGGGACCTTAGGTGGAGCTCCCTATGGGGCCACGAAACGTATGAGGGGTGTGCCAAAATGGGGCGGCGGCGCCATGCGAGTTCCGCCACTGACCCTAGGTGGAGCTCCCCATGGGGCCACGAAACGTGTGAGGGGTGTGCCAAAATGGGGCGGCGGCGCCATGCGAGTTCCGCCACTGGGACCTTAGGTGGAGCTCCCTATGGGGCCACGAAGCGTGTGAGGGGTGTGCCAAAATGGGGCGGCGGCGCCATGCGAGTTCCGCCTGGGGCCTGCCGACGGCAGCACTCCCTATGGGGCCACGAAACGTGTGAGGGGTGTGCCGAAATGGGGCGGCGGCGCCATGCGAGTTCCGCCACTGGGACCTTAGGTGGAGCTCCCTATGGGGCCACGAAGCGTGTGAGGGGTGTGCCAAAATGGGGCGGCGGCGCCTTGCGAGTTCCGCCGCTGGGACCTTAGGTGGAGCTCCCTATGGGGCCACGAAACGTGTGAGGGGTGTGCCGAAACAGAGACATGCGGAGAGCAAGAGCCAGGATGGGGGAGGAGGGAAGAGGGGGAGGAAGAAAGAAGGAGACGCGGGGCACTGTCTCTTCAAAACGAGGACCCAACACCACAACATGGTTGGGAAAAAGCAAATGCCATTATTCCGACGGAAGGACCCCACATGAGAATCCTCTGGGCGAATCTGGAAAAAGCCCTCACCGTCGTCTTCGTGGTTGGTGAGCCGTCCTGGCTGTCTCTTCTGCGTATATTTCTTCTCGCCCTGGCGCGGGCCCTCCCCCCGCTCCCTACGTTGCCCCCGACCTCGCCCTCTTGTTTTGGCTCGGGAAATTCAGAAAGTGGCCCGGGAGTTGTGTTCTGGGAACACGAAGAACGCGAAGTGGCCTACAGTTGGCTGGGCATTCAAAATGTGGCCCGGGAATGGAGTTCTGGGAGCACGAAGAACACGAAGTGGCCTACAGTTGGCTCCGGGCATTCAAAATGTGGCCTGGGAGTGGCGTTCTGGCAGCGCGAGGGCCCAAAAGCGGCGACAGTTATAAGAATTTGATGACCCGCTCGGATTAGTAACATGATCCGCGGGCCCCATAGGGAGGGGGCTCACGCTTGAGACTTCCTCGCAATTCACTTACAAATGTGGCCTGGGAATGGCGTTCTGGCAGCGCGAGAGCCCAAAAGTGGCGACATTTACAGGAATTGGATGACCAGCTCGGGCTAGTTACATGATCCGCGGGCCCCATCGGGAGAGGGCTCCCGCTCGAGACTTCCTCGCCATTCACTCACACATGTGGCCTGGGAATGGCGTTCTGGCAGCGCGAGAACCCAAAAATGGCGACAGTTATAGGAATTGGATGACCCGCTCGGATTAGTAGCATGATCCGCGGGCCCCATAGGGAGGGGGCTCCCGCCTGAGACTTCCTCATAATTCACTCACAGACGAGGCCCAAGACGAGTGAGTGAGTGAGTGAGTGAGTGAGTGACTGACTGACTGACTGACTGGTGATGATGATGATGATGATGATGATGATGATGATGATGATGATGATGATGATGATGATGATGATCATCACACTCTCACGCGCACACTCATCATCATCATATGTGAGTGCTGATGAGTCAGTGAGTGAGTCAGTGAGTGAGTGAGTGAGTGAGTGAGCGAGTGAGTGAGTGAGTGAGTGAGTGAGTGTGTGAGGGATGGTGAGTGGGTGAGTGAGTGAGGAATGAGTGATGGTGATGATGATGATGATGATGATAATGATGATGATGATGATCATGATGATGATGATGATGATGATGAAGATGATGCTGATGATGATGATGATGATGACGACGACGATGACGATGACGATGACGATGACGATGACGATGATGATGATGATGATGATGATGATGATGATGATGATGATGATGATGATGATGATGATGATGATGATGATGATGATGATGGTGGTGGGTTCCTGTTCCTGCGCGGGGTGTCCACGGAAAACAATAACCCCACTTTGGATGTGGGGAGCAATCCTTCAACAACTCATGGGAAATCAAAGATTTTTGCCTTTTCGGCCTCCCTGGAGGCCCTCTTGGAGGCCTCTTGGGCCGTCTTGGGCCCTCTTAGGGCCATCTTCGGCCGTCTTGGTGGGCTCCTGGCCCGTTGACGCCGTCGGAAGCCGTTTGGGGGGCCTTTCTGGGCCGACTTGGGGCCCTCTTGGAATGGTCCAGGGCCGTCTTGGAGGCCATCTTGGGCGACTTAATAGCTCTTGGGCCGTCTTGGGGGCCTCTTGGGGCCGTCTTGGGGGCCTCTTGGGCCGTGCTGGGGCCATCTTGGAGGCCTCTTGGGCGATCTTTGGGCGATCTGTGGGGGCTCTTGGGCCGTCTGGGGTCGTCGGAAGGCCGAAACGAAGCAAATGTCAAAATCCTTCCAAAACCTGTAACCTAAGGAACATCATTGTTTTTTGCCTTTTCTGGCCTTCCTGGAGGCCCTCTTGAAGGCCTCTTGGGCCGTTGCGTGCCAGCTTCGAGCCAACTTCGGCCATCTTGGTGGGTTCCTGGCCCGTCTGACTCCGTCGGGAGCCGTCTTGGGGCCCTCTTGGGGCGCTTCGGGGCCGTCTTGGAGGCCATCTTGGCCGTCTTGGGGGCCTCTTGGGGCCGTCTTCGGGCCGTCTTGGGGCCGTCTTGGGGTCCTCTTGGGCCGTCATGGGGCCCTCTTGGAGGCCTCGTGGGCGATCTTGGGGCGATCTTGGCGGCCTCTTGGGCCGTCTTGAGCCGTCGGAATCCCGAGAAGAGGCAAATGCCAACATCCCTCAAAAACCGAAGGACAATCTATGATTTTGGTCTCTGCGGGCCCTCCGGGAGCACCTCTTGGAGGCCTCTTGGGCCGTATTGAGGCCGGCCGTCTTGGGCCATCTTGAGGCTATCTTACGCCATATTGGGTACATATTGGGCCGTCTTGAAGGCCATCTTGGGAGTCTTAAATGCCTCCTGGGCCGTCTTGTGGACCTCTTGGGGCCGTCTTGGGGGCCTCTTGGGCCGTTCTGGAACCATCTTGGAGACCTCTTGGGCGACCTTTGGGCGATCTTTGGGGGCTCTTGGGCCGTCTCGGTCTGTCGGAAGGCCGAAAAGAAGCAGATGTCAACATCCTTTAAAAACCTTCGGGAAATCAGTGTTGTTTGCCTTTTCTGGCTTTCCTGGAGGCCCGCTTGGAGGCCTCTTGGGCCGTCTTAGGCCAGCTTCGAGCCAACTTCGGCCATCTTGGTGGGTTCCTGGCACGTCTGACGCCGTCGGGAGCCGTCTTGAGGGCCTCTCTGAACCGACTTGGAGTCCTCTTGGGGCGCTTCGGGGCCGTCTAGGAGGCCATCTTGGGCGTCTTGGAGGCCGCTTGGGCCGTCTTGGGGCCGTCTTGGGGGCCTCTTGGGCCGTCATGGGGCCATCTTGGAGGCCTCTGGGACGATGTTGCGCCGATTTTGGGGACCTCTTGGGCCGTCTTGGGCCGTCGGAAAGCCGGCGCACATCCCAAAATCCATAAAAGACCTACGGAAAATCAAGGATTTTGGCCTCTTCGCGCCTTCCTGAAGGACCTCTTCGACGCCTCGTGGGTGTTCTTGGAGGCGTTTTGGGCCGTCTGGGGCAATCTTGAGGCTATCTTAGGCCGTCTTGGATGAATCTTGACTCGTCTGGGAGGCATCTTGGAGCCATCTTCGCCGTCTTGGAGGCCATCTTGGCCGTCTTGGATGCATCTTGGAGACCATCTTGGGCCGTCTTGGAGCCGTCTGGAGCAGGGAAAACCTTTGCATCCAGGTTTTGAGATCCTTCCAGGGACCCCGGCGGGACGCGCCGGAGCCCCAGGGGGAGTTCTTTTGGAAAAAAACCAAAACCAAAACCGAGAGTCTCCAGCACGCCAGGCACCAACGCGATGAATCGACAGGGGGCGGCGGATCGAAGACGCCTACGGCGAGTCACCGCCGCCCCCTGCCTTTGTGGAAGCGCCGATGTGGCCGAACGTTGAGGCCAGACCTGCCAAGCTATCGGACCATGTGTTCCCCGAATCGGTTTGTAAAGCCTTCGGGGAACACGTGGGCATCTTGAAGGTCATCTTGGCCGCCTGGAGGCCATTTTGACCCTTTCGGGCCTTCTTGGAGGACGTCTTGGAGGGCTCGTGGGCCGTCTTGGAGGCCATCTTGAGCGTCTTGGAGGCCTCTTGGGCCGTCTAGGCCTCTTAGGGCCGTCTTGGGCGCCTCTTGGGCCGTTCTGGGGCCATCTTGGAGGCCTCTTGGGCGATCCTTGGGCGACCTTTGGGAGCTCTTGGGCCGTATCGGGCCGTCGGAAGGCCGAAACGAAGCAAATGTCAGAATCCTTCAAAAACCTAAAAGAAAATCACTCTTTTTGGCCTTTTCTGGCCTTCCTGGAGGCCCTCTTGGAGGCCTCTTGGGCCGTCTTGGGCCAGCTGCGAGCCACCTTCGGCCATCTTGTGTGCTCCTGGCCCGTCTGACGCCGTCGGACGCAGTTTCGGGGGCCTTTCTGGGCTGACTTGGGGCCCTCTTGGGGTGCTCCAGGGCCGTCTTAGAGGCCATCTTGGGCGTCTTCGAGGCCTCTTGGGCCGTCTTGGCGCTCTCTTGGGGCCGTCTTGGGGGCCTCTTGGGCCGTCATGGGGCCATCTGGAGGCCTCTTGGGCGATCTTGGGGCGACCTCGGGGGCCTCTGGGGCCGTCACCGGCCGTCGGAAAGCCGAAAAGGTGCAAATGCCAAAATCCTTCAAAAACCAATGGAAAATCAATGACTTTGGCCTCGTCGGGCCTTCCTGGAGGACCTCCTGGAGGCCTCTTGGGCCGTCTTGGAGGCCTCTTGCGGGCCTTTTGGGCCGTCTTGGACCATATTGAGGCCATCTTGGGCCGTCTTGGAGGCCATCTTGGCTGTCTTGGAGGCATCTCGCAGGTCATCTTGGGCCATCTTCGCGATTTTTTGAGGACAACCCGAGCGAAACGGCCGTTTGGGGCATCGACGGACGCGCTTTACGGGTGGCCGGCGGGACGTGCCAGAGCCCCAGGGGGAGTTCTTTTGGGAAAAGAACCAAAACCAAACCCTAAGAAGTCCAGCACGCCAGGCACCCCTGCGATGAATCGACAGGGGGCGGCGGATCTATTGGCCTTCGGACTATCCCGCCACCGTGCCTTGCTGGTGGATCAGAGGCCTCTTGGTGTTGGTTGGGATCTCGTGGTTGGCCTCTTCGGGGCCTCTGGAAGGCAGTTTCGAGGCCCCTTGAGGCCTCTTGGGGCAGTTTTGGAGCCTCTTGGGGCTCCTGGGGGGCCTCTTGGGGCCTCTTGTGGCTTCTTGGGGGCCTCTCGGGACGGGAGGGAGGGGGGGGGCTCGGAGGCAACGATCCTCGTGAGGGGCGTCAAGAAATTGCCCTCCAGAGGCCCACGCGGAGCACCGCGAGAGCGTCCGGGAGCGCCCGAGAGCGCTCGAGAGCACCGGGGAATTGGGGGGTTTGGGCCCCGAAGAGACTACAATCCTCGACCTCTCGTGGCTGCATGAGCCTTGGTGCACTCCACTTCGTGCCGAGGGCACGGTGGCGGGTTTTTTGGAAGCAGTTGGTGAACAATGTGTTTGACCCTTTGTGGTGGGACCTCAGTTTCTTTGACGAGTCCTTCTGGGATGCAGTCATGGACGGCAGGCACGACTGCAAGCTGCTGTTGATTTGGTTCATGATCTCCCTGTTCTGGTGGCGTCTGTTTTGCATGGTGGTCGCACCCTTGCCCAGCTGGGCCCAGATGGCTGTGGCAGTAGGCGTCAGTTTTGCGGGGGGGCGCTTCAACTTCTCGATTCAGTCCTTCCCCCAGACAGTGACGTGCCTGCCAATCTTTGTTGCTGGCCGGCTTTTCCCGCTGGAGTGGGTTTTGCAGGTCCTGCCCCAAACGCATTCGGTTGTATGTATTGGTCTGCTGATGCTTCCAGTTGCTTCCATTTTGGAGCGTTCGGAGTCGACGTTCATCGGTTCGTTGCCAGGGTGGGGAGCCTGTGCGGGCTGCGTCTGTGGGGATCCGATGGGCCTGTTATGCTTTTGCAGTGCGAGCTGCTTCTCAATGGTTCAGATGGCCAAGGCTTTTCTCTTTCTCTTCTTTTTGATCCCACGGCAGAAGTTGTTTATCACCGAGCTGGGTGGGCGGTCGCTTTACGTGTACTTGTTGCATTTGATGGTCCAGCGTACTCTCAGGGCTGCCAGACGCACGGAAAATTCCGACTGCAATTGGTTTGGTGTGGGTTGGTTGGTATTTCTCGTATATTTGTTTTCCTTGAATGCCGCGTTATCTTCAAAATGGACAGAAATTGTGTTTGGAATCGTATTTCAGCCAAGCTGGCTTGAGCGGCTCCTGGATGCAACGTTTGCCCTGATGCATGACTGGGTTTTGTCCTTCCGCAACAGTGGACCTGCATCCTGCGAACCAGAGGCACCCTCGCGCTCCGATTCGGGATCGGACCAGGACAGCCTGCTTTCGAAGCCGGCCAGCATCGGCTGCGAGTGCGACACCGGCGCTGGCGCGAGAGGTGGTCACGTCAAATAAGCCTTGCACCGGCCGGTGCGTGAGCCTTCCGCAACAGTGGACCTGCATCCTGCGAACCAGAGGCACCCTCGCGCTCCGATTCGGGATCGGACCAGGACAGCCTGCTTTAGCATCGGCTGCGAGTGCGAGAGAGGTGGGAGCCTTGAGAGCAAAGTGAAACGGATGGGCCGGAGCTGACCCTCGGGAGGAGGAGGAGGAGGGGGAGGAGGAGGAGGAGGAGGAGGAGGAGGAGGAGGAGGAGGAGGAGGGAGGAGGAGGAGGAGGAGGAGGAGGAGGAGGAGGAGGAGGAGGAGGAGGATGGAGGAGGAGGAGGAGGAGGAGGAGGAGGAGGAGGAGGAGGAGGAGGAGGAGGAGGAAGGGGGGAAACTAACACCAGACGGTGCACAAGCAGAAAGCAGAAAACACGCAAAGTACAACACGAGCGGTCAGTCGCACCATGCTTTCACAGCCGACTCCCACGCCGCTGCTGCACCCGCCTCTGGCCGGAAGAGGTCAGCCAAGCGGCCGCGGGAACTGGCTATTCTCAGACAGCTATTCAGAACCATGTTGCCCCACATCTGTCGGGGACGCCCTCTTTTGCGAGGCCCTGTCGGCAATCGCGGTTTCATGCCGCCGGGCTGTAGGACGCAGCATCGCACAGGGTCGTGGCAAGGTCGCATCGCGAGCTGCCCTGGGAAAATCATTTGTCGCTTGGCAATGGCTTCGCTCAGTGGCCGCTCGCCAGCCATGCTCAACACGGCGTTGTTGGACACGCGACTCGTATACGAAGTTTCATTATGTAAGTCATTTTTAATCACATGGCCTGAAACTCGTCAAGTCTCTTCCGCTCTGATTTGTTCTGACAAGCGGCAAAAAGACATTAGCATAACTTTGAGACGACGCACGCATTAAAAGTCTCCGCTTGATGCTTCCGAGACAATGCTGCGTGAGACCAAGTTGCATGCAACACCTTGAAATCCTGCTTTGCCGCCCCTAATCTCCCGTTCAGCTCAGAGCCACTACGGCCGTCGGACGAGATGTGGGCTCCGAGGTACAGCAATGCTTCCTTCACTTGCACCGTGTCTCCAACACCGTTCACCACGTGTGCTGCTGACCGAGCTCTCATCACTCTTACTCTGTTCCAGTTCAAGCTCAGGCCGTACTGCTTCCCGCATTCCTCCACGCACGACGTGAGCTCCTGCACGACGACAGGATTCGGATCCATCAAGAGCGTGTCATCTGCGTACGGGGGTGAAAAACCAGGGGGTTAAAAAAAAACCGGGGGTGAAAGAAACCCAGGGGTGAAAAACAACCGGGGTTGAAAAAAAACGGGCGCGAAGTGCGCGTCGGAAATGTCTGACACTCGCCATGCGTCGTTGGGCGTGGCGCATCCTCCAGCAGGCATCGTCGTGACGACGGTGAACACAAACGGAGACAGGCGGACACCCCATGGCAGGCGCCGAGCCTCCGTCGCCGCTCTCGCTGGATAATGAGCCGAAGTCAGGCACGACGAACTTTCTGTCTTCGACTATCGCCTTCACCATGTCTGCGAACTTGGCCTCCTCCTCCTCCTCCTTCTCCTCCCCCTCCTCCTCCTCCTCCTCCTCCTCCTCCTCCTTCTCCTCCTCCTCCTCCTCCTCCTCCTCCTCCTCCTCCTCCTCCTCCCTCCTATGTCTGCGAACTTGGCAGGGCACCCGAACCGCCGAAGCGAGGTCGTCATTGCTGCGGGCGACACGGAGTGGAAAGCCTTCGCCCCATCAAGCGCCGCTGAGTGGACGGTCCCCTCCTCCGTTGCCCACACGTCTTCGAGCATCCTCCCGGCGACGAAGATCGCGTCGGAGGGGTCGCGCGTGGGCTGGGAGCTGAACTGTGTGGGCCAGATCTCGTCCTCCGCGCCCGCGGCTTTCAACCTCTGCAACATGACCACCGCGAAGACCTTGCGCCCTGTGGGCAGCAAGCCGATCGGCTGGTAGTTGTCGCATCCTGCTGGGTCTCCCTTCTTTTATTCATCCTGCGAGCCCGCGACTTGTGCCAAGCGTCTGGCACCGCTGCCTGCGACGAGACAACGTTGCAGAAACGTGTGACCCATGCAAGGGGGGACTTTCCATCCCCAGCAGACGCTTTCCAGAATTCTGGTGGCATGTCGTCCAAGCCGCCTGATCTACTGTTTTGCAGTCTTCGGGCGGCTCGATGCACCTCCTGAGCAGTGATGATGTCCAGGTTGAACGGCAAATCAGCTTGAATCGCAGGGTCTTCCTGCAGCACTGTCGTTGGCCGCACGGCCATTGCATTGTCTCTGAATGTCAGGAGGAGAAAAACACACACAGACAAACATGTTCGTCGATCCCCAGGGAAAGATGGGAAAATATGGGAAGAGGGGGGGAAGACGCACATCCTCCAGAAACTATAGAAAAATGTGGGGAATCCTCGGAGTTGTGTGTATTTTTACGTGTGTGCGTGTGTGTCTGTTGGCCCCTTCACCTAAGTGCTGCTGCGCAGGTGTATCTGCCCTGCGGTCGCCGTCCACCAGCTCGCCCTCGCTCGTGCGCAGTCTCCCCTGGGCAGGCTGGTGGCCTCTACGCAGGCTGCGGATCTGTGCCCACTCTCCGCCTCGGGCTACATCCTCAAGCCGCTTCGCCTTGCCTCCGGCCACGGAAGCTCGGATTCGCTTCGCTGTGTCACGCTCTCGCGGGGCACCCGCGTCCCGCCTGGCTTGAGAGCGCAACCGCACAAGTTCCAGCGTGCTGCTACTGATCCATGGCTTGCGAGGGCGAATCAGTTCCTGCGGCAAGACAGTCGTCTCTGCATGTACGAAGCCATCAACCAGTTGGCACCATGCCAGGTTCACGTCGGAGACATTCGGGGATGCCTCTTCGTAGCTGTCCAACGCATCGCCCAGACATCTTGCAAAGGTCTGCCTGGTGTACGTGTCGTCCAGGGCGGCGTGGTCTCGGCGGCATGTCTGTTCTGCCACGCGTCGCTTGTCAACCTCCATGCGCACGGAGGCCTGCAGTAAGAAGTGATGCGATGAAAAGGGGAGAAGGAGGAGGAGGAGGAGGAGGAGGAAGAGGAGGAGGAGAAGGAGGAGGAGGAAGAGGAGGAGGAGGTGCCTCTGGGCGGGCACTTGCACTTTCGACGTTACGCAGCCAGCCCTGCCCACAATAATATAAGTCTATCTTTGGAGTGCGTCTGCACGCTGACAGGGGGCGCCTGCCCTCGTGCATCGACGCTGTGGCGGGTTGCCAGGCCGTCAACTGAGGAATCGAGAATAGTGTTGGCCGGGCACTCCACGGGCAAATGTCTGTTGGTAGCATCCTTGAATCCCGTGCCTGGGCACAGCAGGACGTGCTCGCCCACCGCAACGTGTTCGCCATCCGTGCGGTAGTGGAGCTTCGAACTGAAATCGCCGAGAAAGAATTTGGGTCCGTGTTCCGATTTGGGCTCGACGAACTCAGCCAGGTCGTGAAAGAAATCATGTCTTTGACCGAACAGCTTACCACTACGAGATGCATATGCCGAGATCAGCGCAGCCTTCCCTCCAGGGACGCGTACTTTCAGCGACGCCATTCTTGAATCAGCCTGGCAAAATCCTACCAACGACCTCCGAAACCAGGGAGCGACTAAGAACCCCACTCTGGCTCGTTCGCTATCTCCGTCGATCCCTCCAGACATGATGACCAGGAAACCCGAATCCGTCACGAACGTGTTGGACTTCCGCTGCCAAGTCTCCTGTACGCACAACACCCCGATGTGTTTAACAATGATGATTCTTGGGCTTAGGCCACGCCGCCGACCCCTTCAGTATCTTCAGGCTAGCTGAAAGGCTCCTGGACCGTCTAGGGGCGTCACAGGGGTTCGCCGGGTCCTCTGGAAGCAGCTTGGGTGTCCAGGGCGGACGTTGGGCGACGTAGGACAGGTTCAGTCTCCTTCCCTGTAGCAGGAGACAGGGGGAGAGGACCCAGTCCGTCCTCAGGAGGGGGTTCGAGTTTTACGAGAAGACACCTGCGAGAGCCAACTCAGGAATCTTTGAAACCCCGTAAATGGTCGAGTGGAGGCGTAGCTGGGTACCTGTGCACTCCGATCTATAGAGGAGGTATACAGACCCTCTCCAATTCCTGGTTTTCCTGGTTCCTGGGATGTCGACTTTGCTGCTTGTCCTGGTTCCTGGGATCTCGACGTTGCTGGGTTTTTTTTGGTCCACTCGACGGATCCGCTGTTGTACCGTAGTGGGGCGAGGTGAGGGCTTCTTGGTCCGTCTTGGAGCGAGAACCCCGAAAAGCTGCAACGATGTGTGTAGTAGGTGGTAGTTTTCGCATCTTGGGTCCCTCTTGGCTTCTGGGAGGCCTCTTGGGGCGTCTTAGAGGCCTCTCGGGGCGTCTGGGGGCACCTAGGGGGTCTTGGGACAGACCTATGGCGACGCGCCCCGGCGGCAATCGCGCCACGCCCCCTGGGGGCTCGCTGTCCAGCCGTGGAACCCGTTGGCATTCGACGGCAGGCTCGGACAGCCGCACCAGCCCAGGAGGTGGTCAGCCCGTGGCCACGCTGGCTACGGACTCTTGCTCCCCCATGCCCTACTCCCCGCGGATGAGAGACCATCGAAAGCAGGATCCTTCCCGTGTCTGTTGGCGGTGCTCCGGGAGGCCTCTGGGGGCGACTTGGCGGCCTCTCAGAGGGCTTTTGCGTCTTCTTGGGGGTCTGCGGCGGGCTGCTGACATCGAACTCATTATCATCGGCATCCTCGGCGTCATCGTCGGCCGCGGCCTCAGCGCCGCCGTCGCCACCCTGCGCGCCGTCGCCATCGCGGCCTGTCGTCTCGCGCCCAGCCTCATCGCGCGGCCCTACGAAGTGCACGTCAAAGCCAGCGGCAATGAACTGGCGCGGCGTGACGACGTCGACGCCTGACAGACCGCAATCCCTGGAAATAGCCCGGCCCGCGTCACCGGCCCAGGCACCTCTGGTTCCCCTGCCTCGTACCCCGACAGCACGGCGGCGTCCTCGCCCGCTCTCGGCGCATAGCACCTGATGATGTCGTCGTCTGGCAGCACGTCAAACAGGCGCGGGTCGTAATACTTGTGCATGGGCTCCTCCACAGTCCCGCCCAGGTGCCAGGGGCCGTACGTGCCGGCAAACGCGCACAGCGCCCGCAGCACGTGCCCACAGTAGCGCCAGCGCACGTGCAGCCCCTCGACCACCTCCTTCCCAAAACCCACATTCCGCCGCAACATCAGGCTGAAGGGCACTTTCCTCGGGTGCCAGGGCAGCACCACCCGCGGCTCCACGTTCCCCTGAAGCTCCTTCCCCCTGCCGCCATGATCGTAGTCGATGAGCACCTCCCCGCTGAGCAGCACCTCTGCGACACGCCTGGGAAACACCAGGCGCCCACAAATGTCCACGCCGAAGCGCTGCCGCTCCTCGTCAGTGCTGCCCGCAGCCATGCGTTCGGGGCGCTGCGGGTCGTCGGGGCGCTCGCCGGGCCCCCGCACCGAGTTCACGCGGTCCCCGACGCGGAACCCCTTCATCAGCTCGTGGCGCCGCGCGAACCCAGCCACGTCCTGCGGGAACGAGATGATGTTCTTGCGGTACTTGCGCAGCCCCGTCCGGGACACGGTGGCCAGGTGCACCTGCATGTGGTCCAGGGCAATGAGCAAACCCTCCGTGAGCGTGGCCTGATCGAACAGCTCGCGGAGGTCATCGGAGGGGAAGCGGAAGCACGGGTCCATATGGTTCTGCGCAGTACGGAGACCCACCACCTGATACAAGTCGTCCTCCGTGGGCGCGGCCGCCGCCTGCTTGTCCAGGTCCCGCCTGCACCGCATGCACACGCCCGCGCACTCCAGAGCGAAGCCGTCCGGCGGGTCGCTCGGCGGCACCTCGTCCCACTCGGCCACCTCCGTACTGCACGCAGCCAGCCCGTCCCCGCCGCGCCGCAGCAGCAGCATCTCCTCCGCGAGCTCGTCCAGCGGCTCGAAGGCAGGGTGGGACGCCGGGAACCGCTCCTGGCACTCGTGGCGCGTGAACTTCACCATGCGCGTCAGGATCGCCTGCGCCGCCTGCACAGCCCGAGCGGACGCGTCGCGCAGCTGCACGTCGTACTTCGTCACGCGCAGCGGCACCGTCTTCAGCGCCAGCAGCATGCACTTCTGGTGAGCATCTCCTGCAGCCAAGCGCGCGCGGTGGTCCACGTGCCCCCCGAGGCGCTCACGCAAACGCGACTTCGGACGAAACTCCCAGTGCTCCGATTCTGGCGCAGATCCAAACACAAGCGACTCTGCGACGGCCGACTCGGCAGCCTCCGACGGCCTTCCAGGTGCCCATCTGGTCCGAATCACTGCCCGCAGATCATTCCCGTACCGACCGCGCTTCTTCGCCGGACGCCCTCGACCACGCCCCGCACGTCCTGCCCCCCGCAGACCCTGACCAGCCTGCTGCAGCGCATCGAGGCCTTCTTTGGCGGTGCGCTCACCTGCGCGGGCCTCGGCCAGCAGTCCCGCCACCCCTACGTCCTCCTGCAGCTGGCCAACCCAGACGCGGCCCGGATTCTCCCCCTCCTCCGCCCTGCGCTCGCGCGGCCCCTGCCCCCGCCACCGCGCCCCCGCCATGTCCGCTGGCTCCAGCCAGCCGGCAGGCCGCTCCACGGGCAACGCAACCACGTCGTCGTCCGGCACCGCGTTCGCTACGAACCCAGCCGCGACCCGCGACTCGCGCTGCCACAGACCACGAAAGTCATCCGCGTCGCCTCCGCCCGGCTCATCGCAGCACCGTGCAGCCCGCCACTGCGTCGCGCCGCCCTCAACCACGACGGGCGTCTGCAACGTGCTACGCTCGAAGCGCACCCAGGGCCATTCCGAGCGACACCGGAAATCCTCCTCCACGGCTATCTCCTCCCAGGAGGAACGCTCTTCGCTCGGGCAACGACCGCGCGCGCGATCCTCCAGCTCCAGCAGCGCTCTCCCGAACCGCCCTGGTCGCCCAGGCTCCATCAGCGCACCCCGCAACGTGTCGCCGGCCGACCCCTGGATCCGCGCGCTCGCCGGTTTGCAACCGCGCCGCGACAGCAGGTACTCCCGCACGGCGTGCGCCAGATCCGGCAGCCGCCTCTCCTTCAGGTGTGGTACGGGCGCCGCTGCCCACGCGCGCGCATGCCCACCCCCGCCGCGAGGCAACCCAGAGCGGCGCGACGCGCGCCCGTCCGCACCCTCCGCCGCTAGCGCCTCCGCCTCATCTGCCTCCGCCGGAGGTCCGGCACCGGCGAAACGCGCCAGCTCCGCGTTGAGCGCGCCGCGCACCTCGTCCAGCAAGGCCACGTCGTCCTCCGAGGCGACCTCGTGGTCCGAGGCAGAGCGCTCGTCCTCCCGCGCCGAAGCCGAGAGCTCCACCATCTCCGCGGCGACCTCGCCGCCGCGCCCCTCCGCGGCCAGGTGCCCGGCGCCGCCCTCCACAGCCCATTCTTCCGCGGGACGTTTTGCACTCGAGCCTCCTTCTGCGCCCCGTCGACGACGCCCTCGCCGTCCCAGCGGCCCCCCCTCCAGCGCGCCCGCCCTCCGCAGCCCCGCGCTCCGCGCCAGCCCCGGCGGCCTCTACCTCGGACGTCTTGCGCCCCAGCCGCCGCCTCCGCGCCCCGCGCCCCGCGGCGCTCCCGCCGGCCCCCACCGTGGATGTCCTGCGCCCCAACCGCCGTTTCCCGCGGCCCCCGCCCGCGCCCTCGGCACAGCGGCCCTCGTTCACCGCGCCATCCGCGACGTCGACGCCCGCTCCGCCGCGCGCAGCGCCCTCGCCATCCGGCCCAGGAATCGCCCCCGCGCCCTTCTCCGCTTCGCCCCACTCCTCCTGCGACGTCTTGCGCCCCGGCCGCCGCTTCCGACCACCCCGCCGCACGTCGCCCGCGCCGCCGCCGCTCTCCGGCCCCGCGCCCTCCACGGTGTCGCCGCTGCCCCCGCCTTGCGCGGCGGCCTGGTTCGCCTACGCAGCAACCGCCCCCGTGCGCCGATCCGCCGCCCCGCGCGACCGCTGCTCCCAGTCCAGGTCGGTGTTGCGGACCTTGTAGTACTCATCCCCTCGCGCGCGCGCTGCGCAGGCAGGCGAGAGCAAACGCCAGCAGTGGCACCGATCGCATTGCGCCCAATTCCGCATGCAGAACAGGTGCGACGCACCGTCGTCGGCGCCCGCGCACGCCCCGAGCCCTCCGGCGCCTGCGTCGCCACCCTGATCCTCGCCGGGCAACTGGCCCGCCTTCTCGTTCGCGTGCAGCCTGTTCCCCTTGGAGCGCGGATCGATGTGCGGACAGCACTGCGGCCCTGCAAACTGCACCAGATACTGTTGTTCCAGGGCGTACCGTCGGATCTCCTCGCTGGTCAAACGCAGCGCCTCCATGCAATCCTTCCTGCTACAATCCACCTCGGAGGCGTGCAGCTGCGCGAGGTACTTGTTGAAGACTGGCCGGCTGTGCCACATGAAATTCCTCCCGCCCTCGCGCCCATTGTACGACTCCCTCTGAGACCCGAACCGAGTTTCGCCTTCCCCGCAACGATCTTGCACAGTCCGCACCCCTGCACCCTGCTCATACACGAAGCCAGAACGCCCATAACTTCTCTTTTTCTTTCTGAGATTCTCATGAACTTTGTTGAGGCACTGCTCATATTCACTGCTGGACAGCACAAACCGACCGTGCACGTCCACCTCACACAGGGACTTCAACTCCGGCTTCATCGTCACCGCCGCCTCCCACATCGCGTGCCGCGCGTGCCACTGCTTCGATGGCTTGTTCGCCTTCAGCGCGAACTCCTTGAATTTGTCCAGTGCGCGCGCAGGAATTGGGCCCCTGACGCGGCCGTGCGGGTGCCCATGTCCAGCACGCATCCCGCACGCGTCGCGCCCCTTCGTCGGCCGAAAACGGCGCTGCTCCCGCCCCCGGCCTCCCACGTCAGCCCTTTACAACGGTCCTCATCCACGTAGTCCGGCTGGAACTGCGTGGACTCTGCCTCGGACGTGAGACCCCTGTCCGCGGCCCCGCGCCTCCGGCGGGCGCGCCCTCCCTCGCGCGGGCGAGAAGCTTCATCCCTTTCAACTCCAACGAGCGCGCCGTCGTCATCGTCACTGAAATCCGTGACGCCTGGAATGCGAGGAACAGCGCGCCCCCTGCCCCGCCGCGCCGCCACGCCACGACCACGACCACCGCCCGCCCCTTCTTCTACACCAAGACGAATGCCCGTCTCGTCTTCGGCACAATCGAACCCAGCATCCTCATCGCTGCTGAAATCGTTCACACCTGGAATGATACAACGCCGACCAGCAGACGCCCCCCCTCGCCCCCCCCTCCTGCCCCGCGCAGGACCACGCCCCCCGCCACCCTGCGCCTCGCCGCCAACGACGCCCAACTGCTCGGCGCCAACGAACCCGGCACCCTCATCGCTGCTGAAATCATTGACACCTGGAATGATAACGCGCCCGGCAGCTGACCTGCCGCCTCTCCCTGCCGCAGCGCCACAAACGCCGCCGAGGCCACCGCCGCCGCGCCCCTCGCCACCAGCAACGCCGCGCTCGCGCACGGCCACAACCGGAACAGCACCGTCGTCGCTGCTGAAATCGTTGACCCCTGGAATGATCCGCGCCGCGGCGCTGCCAGCGCCAGCGATCCAGCGAGACTCCACTGCATGCCGCATCGACGCATCTCCCGCCCCCGTCGCGCCACGCCGAACTTCGCCACCACCGAGACCGCTCGCCGCCCCGCCGACCGCAACGCCTGGCCCCTCCCCAGTTGCTGCCCCGATCTCCATGCCGCCATGCTCGCCAATCTCGCGTCGCTTCCGCGCAGCAGCGCTCGCCGTGGCGGTCAGGTTCTGCGCGCCGCGCAGATGCGCGCCACGCTGGCTTTTCGCGGCCGCCTTCGTCTTCGACGCAGGCTTCTTCTGAGCCCCCGCCACGGACCGCAGCCGCGGCGCGAAGCTAGCGTCTCCGGGAAGCACGCCGGCTGCCAAGCGACCATCCACATCAACGACCGCCGCAACATGCCCCTCGGGGAACCACACGACACTGCCAATGTCCAGCCCCCCCGCGCAACCCATACACCATGCGCCAGAACGCCCCCCCCCGCAGGGCGCAGTCTGCGCTGTCCGCCTTATAGACACGCACCCGCGACCGTCGCGCCTCCAGCCACTCCTCAACCGCGGCAAAGTTCGCTCTCTCCGCAGCGTCGCCGCGCAGGCCAGCGCCGGAATCATTCGCGCACCGCAGTTCGAAGAAACATTCTGCCTGCTCGCGCGCGCCAGCGCGGCGGACACCAGCCACGCTCAATTGCAAGCACTTATTCCGCCACGGCCCCAGTCGACCCCCCCTCGAATCCACGACGCCGAGTCGCCGCGAGGCGACGCCGCGTCGAAGGCGCCGACGCCGCGCCCGGGAGGTGCCAGACGCCCCGGCAGCACCGGTTCCCGCGCGCGAAGCCCCGTCGCAGAGCACTCCGCCGAGCGCGGCGAAGACACAGGCCACGCGCAGGGCAGCGCCGCCGACGCACTGCCCCGCCCCCTGCGACGCCCTCCAGGCAGCATCACCCACGCACTCGCTCGCGCTCTGCCCCGCCCTGCCCAGTGCGCCGCCGATCCCAATGCCAGGAGAGAACCTGCGAACGCGCGCGCGCCGCCCCCCACACTTCCGCGCGCATTGCCCGCGCAAGCCACAGTGAAACCATTTGGCGACTCGAACCCTCCCGGCAGACGCCGCAGCATCGGACGCAGCGTCCGGGTCGCGCCAGAAACCCTCTCTCTCTCCTTCCACGTGCGCGCACGAGCCATCGCGCGCGTGACACCAGCGCAATCCGAGACAACTTGGCGCTTTATCGGGAGCAGGTCCAGCGCAGCGAAAACAGCAGATGCGATCATCGCAGTGTCGCCCGCGGCCCACGCGGCGCCCGTCGCGACGGCAGCGCGCGAAGCGGCGCGCGCACGCGGCTCCGGGTCGACGGCGCGAGCCGCGCGGGCGTTCAAAAATTGCTCCAATCGCCCGCCCCTGCGCGCCCCCCCTGCGCCCGGCGACCATGCCGGGCCCGCCCCGGGGGCGCGTCGCGCATCCACGGGCGCGGCGCGACGGAAGCCAGGACACCCCCTGCGATCTGATCGTTCCGCTCGGCCGCCATTTCCGTCCGCCGCGCCCACTCCGCCTCCCGCCGCGAACAGCGCGACCTCCGAAGCGACGCGCGGGGCGCCTTGCGTAACGCTTTCCGCTCGCGCTCCGCGGCCTCCCACGCGGACTCGTCGACGACCTCCTCCCCGATCACGTCGCGCTCCGCGCGCCGGCAATGACGCAACCGGTCGCCCCACCCGGCAAACCTCCCGGACGGGGCGGCGCGCTCCGCGGCGCGGACCGACTGGGCCGTGGCCGGGGCCGGGGCCGGAGCGCGCGGCGAAACCGAGGCCAACGCGGAGACGGAAGCCGGAGCCGCGGCCAGAGCCAGAGCCAGAGCCGAGGCTGCGACCGGGGCCGGGCACACGTCGTCGTCACCGTGGAACGAATCGTCGTCAGCGTCGTCCTCGTCGCCGCTCGCGGCAAAACCACACGCTTCCCCCGCGTCATCGCTGGCGTCGAAAGCGCGCGCTTCCCCGGCCGAGACGCGCTCAAAGAAATCGCGGCGGTCGCCCCCCCCCTCTTCCTCCAGGGCCCAGAAACGACGACGGCGAGTCTGCTCCGAAAAACGGATCCGGAAATTCGCGATAGTGACGGTCTCCCATTGCACATTCCCCAGAGAAGCTGCCCCCCTCGCCCGCGTCTTGGGAGGGGCGCCCAGGGACCAGAAACTGTCGCGAAAAATTCGCGATAGTTTCCCCTTCCGAGCGGCACCCCCCAGGCGCCTCTGCCCCGGCCCGAGGGGTCCGAGGGGTCCGCCCGGGGAAGGAAAACGCTCGCGAAAAAATCGCGAGCGTTTCCCCCTCCGAGCGGGGTCAGGTCAGGTCACGCCCGTGCGCCCGAAGGCGAGCCCATGAAGGGCGCAGGTGGTGGCAATCGGCAGCGTGCAATACACGCGCGCGCGCCACATTTAGGGAAAACAGTACGTGCGTCTAAAAAAGGAGGACTCATTCACCTGGCCTATCGTTGTGGTGGTGCGCTCGAGCGTGAAGCAAATATTTAGGTAGCAGTGTCAGACAGCAGGGCGTTCGCACAATGTGTGCCCCTCTGTTGCTTTGGATCAAGACGCGGAGTGGAGAGAAGACATGCTCCCTCACATGTTTAATGATAATGGCAACAAAAGTGTTGAAACTCCGCGGCTCGCTCCTGAAACACATCTGGGGACCAAAAACGCCATTGAGAGCCAACCGCGCGGCCGAAAGCTTCCAATTTGCTTGTCCATGTAAGAGTCGGCCGCCCTGCTGCACGATGACCGCGCGGTGACCAATTCAGAATTCTGACGATGTACCTTGTCTCTGGTAGCTGCTGAACATATAGTGCAAGCGACAAATGCTGGTGAACGCATTGTTCTGCCCATGTGCGAATGCCAGCACCGTTGACGAAGTTGCGTGCACGCTCGTGCCAAACATGTAGTACATCATGCCACGGTGCATCCCAATCAACGCCGGGAGGTGGTCCAACGATCTGTCGTACGAGGCGTCGGAATTCGATATCCATTGTTTTCAAATCTTCCACATATATTGGGCGATTTTCTGCTGCAAAACACGCCACTGATGTTACGACAGAATTGAACAATTTCAACCTCTGTGTGATAGAGGCTCTCTTATCGCACAGAATACGGCGATTCGCATAAAATGCCTTGGCTGCACCTTGCATGTGATTATTCAGATCCAGAGTGCGGGAGTCCGCCCCCCCTGTGGACAGCATGCAATCCAACCATTTATGAGCCGAGTCTCGGTGGATCACGTCTATTGTCAACCCTTCCAGCGTGCGGATCGTGGAGGGAGCTTGTGCCATAGTGGTCAACGCCTTGGTCTTCTTAGCGTTGAGAACAAGCCCTACCTTGCGCAGCTTCAACACGAGCGTGTCGAGTAAGAAACACACCTCCTTTTCCGAATTTGCGAAAAGAAGCAAGTCGTCTGCGAATCGCAAGTTCGTCAAATGCTCTCCGCCATCTCCAAGATCTATTCCCAGATGTCCAACGTTTTGCTTCCAGCGCGACATTGCCCACTCCATGGTGGATGTGAACAACTTAGCACTCAGTGCGCACCCTTGGCGGACGCCCGCGGAAATTGGAAATTCATCACTGTAGGTGCTCTCGCCCGTAATGACACCAACTTGATCCGCATAGAGTTGTCGAATGAGCCATACCATATGTTCGGACACCCCATGATCATGGAGTGCTTGCCATAGTGGGTCCCATGCCACCTTGTCAAACGCTTTCGATAATCCAAACTGACGGTCCAAATAGGTAATCCTACGGCGAGCGTGTTCTGGAACACAATGTTGGCAGTAACCACGTGTTCCTCGAGGCGGCGGCCAGACCGGAAACCTTGTTGCTCTTCTGGTTGCGCATGTTCCAAAGAATTTTCAATCCGGCCCAAAACCAAGTAGGAGAACAACTTGTAGAACAGCAGCAAGCATGCAATAGGCCTGAAGTCCGAAACTGCTTTAGCGCTGGCCATTTTCCCCAGCATCTTGAAAACTGTACGCTTCCATTCGTCTGGGACAATGCCGTGCGTGAACACCTGGTTGCACAATCTCAAGACAGTAGTGCTGAAAAGCGGCGGGCTATGATGCAAAAGCTCTGCAACGAGACCTTCTGTATCTGCAGCCTTGTTTTTCCTCATCCGGTCAATGGCGATGTCCAACTCGTCCTCGTCAAAACTAGGCTCGGTGATGGAGGAACTCGCCGGTGGGGGTTGGTAAGTGCCACTGAAGATCTCACGCATGGCCAGAGCAAAGTCCTCTGGGCTCGGTTGAACTGCCTTCTTCCTGCCTGAAGAAGTGTTCACCATCTGCCGCAATGCTTTCCATTTCGACGATTGGCCTATGTGAGCAGAAATCCGCGCAGATTGCCAAAGGCGCCCTTCCTTCCGCATCGCACGTCGGATCTTGAAACTAAGGTATTTCCTCTCTTCCTGTCCGCCCGCGCGGCGTCGAGCTAGCCTCAAAGACGCGAGAACAGGAGAGGGTTGGAATCGAAAGGTCTTCGAACGAGTGCTCCCGTGTTTGGACCCCGCTTTGTACAACATGTTCTCCGCGCAACTGAACGACGAGACGCGTGAAAGTAAAGTTGGGTCGCTCAATGCTCGCCAAAACTTCGACGGCTCACCGCGGGCGTCCAGAGTGGGCCGCCACCCCTTCATGCTTTTGTTTTCCCGGTTGTAATTTGCACGTCGACCAACGAAGGAAAGTTCGCAGTGCACTGTTCGATGATCCAGTCCGACGCCAATTGCTTGATCGATCTTGGAAGTACATGGGTGAAGCTAGAGTCGGCCGCGATGTGATCCAATTGGACAAGAGCGCCGTCGAAACTACGCTTGCATGTCCAAGAACTCGCCAGAGGTGATGGTCCAAAGCGGCTGTAGATCGAAAGCCCGTGTTGGAGAAGCCATTGCACCAGCAATCGTCCCCGGTCGTTGCGGAGGCCATTGCCAGCAGCACCAAGTAATGACTCATCATCTCCAGCCATGAGTGCACCGACATGCGCATTGAAGTCGCCACCGATAACTGTCAACTTGCTGGCCCCCCCGTCGCCTTCCAGAAGAAGCGACAAAAGGTCGTAAACAGCATGCACGTCGGCGTCATCGCTCCAGGAGGTCGGGAAATGGACAGTAATCGTCCTGAAACCTTCCCCGCGAATAAGAAATCCAATGCGCAACACCGTGGACTGACAGCATGGAATTGTATATTTGAGATTCTCTTCCGGAACTTGGGCGATACAGCAATGCCGACACCATGGTGTGACGAACCACCTGAGAGAAATATGCAGTCACCATTGCCGGTTTCCACAACTTCCTCCCTATCCTGTCGCCATGTTTCCGTAATGAACAAAATATCGTACATCAAACTCGAAAGTTCGCTTTGAAAATCTTCGCGTCGAGCTTTCTCGCGGATGCTCTGCAAATTCTTCGTGCACGTGTGAATAGGTATTCTAAGACTGCTGTCTTTGGCCGCTTCCGGCCGGAACTCCTACAAGTCATCGTCAATCTCCTCCACGGCGTCGCGTGCCGACTGTGAGATCTTGCTCTCGTCAGCCTCCCACACCGGAATACCGTCTTCGCCCACTGTAGCTAGAAGAACAAATCTGCGATCGATTTTTGCACGGATTGTGAATTTGCGGTAATCAACCTTCACGTCGCCAGACTCGTACAAATCTTGCTCAATTAAATACTTCTTGATCTTGCTGGCTAACTTCGACCGGCGTCGCACTTCAAATGGTTTGTTTGCGGAAGCCCACAAATTCTGTTCAGTGAAAGTGGTGTTGCTCTTCTGCTTGCGCAAAAACTTCAGCATGGAAATCTTATCCTGGAATTTTGCAAACATCACTGGAGGTAGAGGATTGTTTGCATACACTTCCTCGATGCCCGGGGTGTCGCCCAGTGCAGCTGTAACGAGGGCCGTGGCATCATCGTCGGACAACTCGCCATAACCTCCAATGACGGCAGTGCGCGTGTACAAGCCCTCATCGTCGTCACCGATGTGAAACGTTTGCGGCTGCCTGTGTTTCTCGTCGAACTTCTCTTCCAAATCCGTTCGTGACTTCGTGTTTCTCTCCGCGGCCAACTCGTTCGTGACTTCGCCCAACTTTGCGTTGACTTCGCCGAGCTTGGCGTCGAAGTGTTGCACCAACCGTTCCTCCTGATGATGGTGCTCCTCGCGTAGCAGACCACGAAGGGCAGAGATAGTGGCGGCAGACATTTCGATCTTCTCCACCGTGATGTCGCCCCCTTCGTTGTTATGCACGTAAATAGGTGCCTGAGCTTTTGCTTTGGCCTTCCGAGCTCCTCTCTCTGGCGTTCCGAACTCTGCAGGCCGTTTGGCAGAAGAGTCTTCCAAATAAGGAATGTGGATAGTGAGGTGCCCCTTTTCAAAATCACCTGTCAGATCAACCCGAGAAGCTTTTTCATCTTTATTCCCAGAAGTCGCCTCTTTGATCGTCGTCGCCTTCTTGTAGTGTTCGTATCGTGCCCAGGCTTTCGTTCCAGTATGTCTAGCATTGTGTTGTGTCAAGCTGATGATGGTATCTGTATCCTTCAGCGCGTCGATTTGCTCTTTGGACAACGGCCCATTCCCATGAAGAGCGTGCGTTTCTTTATCATGCTTCTTATGGGATACGTGCCATAAGACTCCATAGCCAACATCCTACAGACCATGGAATACACATAGTTATGTCCATAAGCTGCTCCACATTGTCGAACGTACTTCGCCTGTCCCACCCGCCCCAACACTGCTGGTCTCGTGCAACACGTGGTGAGGACGCACCTGCAAGAAGAAAGAGAGCAAAACACATGTATCATCATTGCGTGGAGGCCGTCTGGCCTGACCTGATCACGGATCGGGGAGAACACAATTACAGTGTGAAATTGTGTATGCGGTGAGCAATGCAGTCCCCCCCGAGCGGGGCCCCCCAGAAACTTCCTCGCCGCGCGTCGACGACCGCGAATTTTCTGCAAAAAACCTTGAAGAAAATTCGCGATAGTGACGGCTTCCCAACCCCCACGGTTGAGGAAAGCTGGCCCCCTCGCCCGCCCCTGGCCCCGGCCCCGCCCCGGTCCTGGCTCTTTCCTTTCTGTTCGCATCCTCCGAGCGCGAATAATGTTTTCCGGCGGTGGCAAACTCCACCGCGCCCCCTCCTGGAGGAGAGAGCGCGCTGAAGCTCGCCGCCGCCAGAAAACTATCTGCCCCAGCCTCCTCCGAGCGCTGGGGCGGGTAACCGGCCCGTGTCCGGCTGGGACCAGCGCTGATCATCTGTCCAAGGGGACTTCGATGATCAGCGCCAGCCCCGGGGAAGCCTCCTCCGAGCGCTTCCCCCCCAGTCTCCTCCGAGCGCTGGGCCCCGCCTCCTCCGAGCGCGGGCGCCCGCATTTCCCCCCCTCCGGGCGCAGGAAATATGGGCGGGTGGTTAGTTTAATGTCAACCACCGTAATACCTGGGAGAGAGGGGAGGGCGTGCGTGTGCGCGCGTGTGTGGTGTGCGTGTGTGTTGCGTGTGTGTGCGTGTGTGTGTGTGTGTGTGTGCGCGCGTGGCGTGCGCGCGCGTGCGCGCGCGCGCGCCCGGCGCCTGCTTGAGCCGGGGCGCGCGGCGGTCGCCATCGTCGCGGCGGCGGCGGCCGCGGCCGCGGCGGCGGTGCCCCTGCTGCCCCCTGCTGCCCCCTGGCGGCGCGTGTTTTTTCGAGTTTTCCAGCCCGCGCCTAAGAAAACTTCCTTCCTCCATGTGTTCCCAGCAGCGCCGCGCGAGAAAAGAGCTCTACGAGGCTCCCGGCGGTAATCTGGTTGACGGTTTACCGCCGGCTCCCAGTTCCGGCGCGCTTGGGGGCTAGTCGGCAACAAAATCTCGGCGGAAGTTTTGCATAATTTTGCTCGGTTTAAATTCGATTTCTCGAAATTTGACAATTCGTTTGAGCTCTAGTATTTTTCTGTTCATACTCGATTTCATTCCCGCTGGCCATTTCAATCTCAGGTCGATCGGGTATCTATTACTGCCAACAAGCATCCAGGCGGGATCGGCTGTTTTGTGTCATCTTGGCAGGTGCTGTCGGTTTTCTGTACTTAACTCGAGCTGTAGGATAGCTACAGAGCTGGTAGGCACACACAATCGATCTTGAATCGTCAGGCGCGTAAGTCTCAAGCATCTAGATGTCTGAACTCGGGCTGCTACCAGAGCTGGGTCCGCGAAACTATTCGTACTCGTATTTTTTTGGAGATGATGCTAATTTTCTTGACTCACTCGAGCTGCAGATCAGCTACAGAGCTGTTCGGCACAGCAATCGGAAGGAAATCATCAGGCGCGCTAGTTTAAAGTATCCAGACGCCTGAACTCGGTCTGCTATCGGAGCTGGGTCCGAACATTTTTTTTTTTTGTTTTTGTTTTTTTCTCTCCTCTTTTTCTCTTCCTTCCCCTCGCTCAGAGATGGTGATGGTTTTCTGGACTTCACTCGAGCTGCAGATGAGCTACAGAGCTGGTTGGCACAGCAATCGGAAGGAAACCATCAGGCACGTTAGCCTAGAGTATCTAGACGCCTGAATTCGGGCTGTTACCAGAGCTGGGTTTAAACAACTATTCGTACTCTGTCATTTTTTTAGAGATGGTGCTGGTTTTCTTGAATAAACTGGAGCTGCAGACGAGCTACATAACTGTTCGGCACAGCAATCAAAAGGACATCATCAGGCGCGCTAGTCTAAAGTATCTAGACGCCTGAACTCGGTCTGCTACCATAGCTGGGTCGAATAACTTTTCGTACTCCGCTAATTGTTTAGAGATGGGAATGGTTTTCTTCACTTAACTCGAGCTGCAGTGAGCTACAGAGCTGTTCGGCACAGCGATCGGAAGGAAATTATAAAAAGCTCTTGTCTGGAGTGTCTAGACACCTGAATGCGGTCTGTTACCAGAGCTGGGTCAGACAAACTATTCGTACTCTGCCAAATTTTAGAAAGATGGTGGTGACTTTCTTGAGGTAGCTCGAGCTGCAGAGGAGCTGCAGAGCTGTTTGAGACAGAATCGGAAGGAATTTACCAGACGCGGTAGTTTCAAGTATGCAGATGCCCGAACTCGTCACGCTTTCAGAGTTGGAACCAGCAAAGTATTCGTACTCTATCATTTTTCCAGATATGCTTTCTCCTCACTCCTTCTTCTTCTCCACATCCTCCTCCATGAGACCGCGCCCTCGCGCGCGCAATGGGAGATTGCCGCGCCCGCATTGCGCGAGGAAGCTCTACGAGTTCCCGGCGGTAACCAAGGTTGACGGTTTACCGCCAGCTCCCAGTCAGCGGCGAAGCTAGAAGAGTAATTCGGGCGCACATTTTCGAGTTGTTAAATTCACATTCGAGAATGCTCTCTCCTCCTTATCTGGGCGATGATTTGCGTTTCGAGAGCTCTGCGAGGGTCCCGGCGGTGACCTGGTTGACGGCTTACCGCCGGCTCCCAGTTCCAACGCGATGGGGGGCTAGTTGGCAAACAAATTTCAACGGAAGTTTTTTGTTGTTGTTGGACTTATTTAAATGGAATTTCTCAAAATCGAATAGTTCGTTAGAGCTCTCGTTTTTTTCTCCTCATATTCGATCTTACTCCCGCTCGCCATCTTAATCTCAGGTCGTTCGGGTACCTATTACTGCCAGAAAGCATCCGGATGGGATCGGCTGTTCGGGTCATCTTGACAGATGCTGCCGGTTTTCTGAATTTAGTTCGAGCTGTAGAAGAGCTACAGAGCTAGTGGGTACACCTAATCCATCTAGAACCATGAGGCGCGTTCGTCTCATGTATCTTGATGACTGAAATCGGTCTGCTACCAGAGCTGGGTCCGCAAAACTATTTGTGCTCTGCTATTTTTTGAGTTGATGATGAGTTTCTTGACTCAGCTCGAGCTGCATATTAGCTACAGAGCTGTTTGGCACAGCACTCGAAAGAACACCAGCAGACGCGCTAGTCTGAAGTCTCTATATGCCCGAACTCAGTCTGCTACCAGAGCTGGGTTCGAACAACCATTCGTACTTTGTTTTTTTTTGTTATTTTTTTGGAGATGGTGATGATTTTCTTGGCTGAGCAGGAGCCGCAGGAGAGCCGCAGAGCTGTTCGTCAGAGCAGTCGGAAGGGAATAATCAGACGGACTAGTCTACAGTATCTAGATGCCCGAACTCAGTCTGCCTCCAGAACTAGGTCCGAAACAAACTATTCATACTATGCTAACCTTTCTTTGAGATACCAGGGTAATTCTTGAGATAACTCGAGCTGCAGATGAGCTACAGAGCTGTTTGGCACAGCATGCGGAAGAGAATCATCAGACGCGATAGTCTAAAGTATCTATATGCCCGAATTCAGTCTGCTACCAGAGCTGGGTTCGAGCAACCATTCGTACTCTGCTTTTTTTTCAGAGATGGTGATGATTTTCTTGGCTGAGCAGGAGCCGCAGGAGAGCTGCAGAGCTGTTCGTCAGAGCAGTCGGAAGGAAATAATCAGACGGGCTAGTCTACAGTATCTAGGTGCCCGAACTCAGTCTGCCCCAAGAGCTAGGTCCGAACAAACTATTCATACTTTTTTTTTTTTTTTTTTTTTTTTTAGAGATCACGGTCATTATTGAGATAACTCGAGCTGCAGATGAGCCACATAACTGTTTGGCACAGCAATCGAAAGATAACCATCAGACGCGATAGTCTGAAGTATCTAGATGCCCGAACCTGTCGCACTTAGATAGTTGGAGCCACAAATGTATTCGTGCTCTAATTTTCTTCAATAATGACGAGGCCTTTTGATGCTTCCCCTCCTTCTCCTGCTTCTGCTCCTCCTCCTTCTCCTCCTCCTTCTCTGCCTCGCCCGCCTCCATCTCTTTCTCCTCGCTGCTTCTTCTCCTCCAGTCCGCCTCCATGAAGCCGCGCCCGCGCGCGCGCGGAATGCGAGATTGCCGCGCCCGCGTTGCACGAGGAAGCTCTACGAGTTCCCGGCGGTAACCAAGGGTGACGGTTTACAGCCAGCTCCCAGTTTTGGGAAGCTCCGCGAGGCCTCTGGGACACGTTCAACGGGAATGTGTTCAAACGGGGGCTTCCAGGACCGGCTGCAACCTCAGATGCCCGCGCGCCTTCTTCCTGAACAACCCAAAGTGACTCGTGGAGCTTCCCTGAGAGGGTTGGCGGCGAAGCTAGAAGAGTAATCCCGGCGTGCGAGGGGGCCAGTTGACAAAGAAATCTCGACGGAAGTGACTCGTAGAGCTTCCCTAAGAGCGTTAGCGGCGAAGCTTGAAGAGTAATTCCGGCGCGCTGGGGGGCTAGTCGGCAATAAAATCTCGACGAATGTTTTGTCTTCTTTGTTTTAAGCTATTCAAATTCGATTTCTCGTTGAAAATTCGTTAGGGTCCTAGTATTTTCCTCATATTCAATTTTATTCCCGCTCGCGATCTTAATCTCAGGTCGATTGGATACCTGTTACTGCCAAAAAGCATCCCAGCGGGATCATATGTTTTGTGCCAGCCAAACTTTCCGTACTCTACGAATATTTTTGGAGATGATGATAAGTTTCTGGGTGTAACTCGAGCTGTGGAGGAGCTACGAAGCTGTTCGGTACTGCAATCGGGAATGTACTACCAGGCGCGCTTTTCTAAAGTATCTAAATGCCCGAACTCGGTCTGCTACCAGAGGTGGGTCCGAACAACTATCCGTACTCTGCTCATGTTTAAGAGATAGTGATGGTTTTCTTGACTTCTCGAGCCGCAGATGAGCTACGGAGCTGTTTGGCACAGCAATCGAAAGAGAAGCATCAGGCGCGCTCCTATCTAGATGCCTGAACTCGGCTTGCTCTCAGAACTTGGTCCGAAAGACATTTTTCCAGAGATGGTGATGATTTTCTTCGCTTATCTCGCTGCAGATAAGCTACAGGGCTGTTTGGCACTGAATTCGAGCGCAAATCATCAGGCGCGCTTTTCTAAACTATCTAGATGCCCGAACTCGGTTTGCTGCCAGAGCTGGGTCAGACATTTTTTTAAGACAAAATTTATATATATAAATAATATGATCATGCCCTTCCTTGGGTCTTCGAGCTGCAGATTAGCTGCAGAGCAGTTTGGCACAGTGTCCGAAAGATAATTATCAGGCGCGCTTTTCTACAGTATCTAGATGCCCGAACTCGGTTTGCTTCCAGAGCTAGGTCCGACAAACTTTTCGTACTCTGATTTTTTTTGTTTTTTCTCTCCAGAAATTGCCGTGCCCGCGTTGCACGAGAAAGCTCTACTTGTTCCCGGCGGTAACCAAGGTTGCCTTCGGGCGGCCTTGGGTGCCGTCGGGAACTCCTTGGTGCCCCCCCCCCCCTCGCCGCGGTCCCCCGCGGTGTCCCGCCCTCGGCCGCCCGTCTTTCTTCCTCCTCCTCGGGCCTCGGTACCCCTCGCGATAGCGGCTGCTGCTCGGGCGAGTCCTGCGACATCTCTGTCAGGCGCCAGGTTCGCTGGATTGATTGCTGTATCTCTGTATGCGTCAGGTTGCGGCGTCGGGATTGTTGGCGTCTCTGCATGCGTCAGGTCTGCTGATTTCTGCTCTATTCTAGTTTTGCTCCACGTCCGACAAGTATCCGTTCAGATTCTCTGGGGTGCGTTGATTTTTACGTTGAACTTACTGATCTCTTGGGGTATTGATCTGTACGTTGAGCGGTACGTTGCTTTGTACGTTGACTTTCTGGCTTAGGCATCGTCCCATTTTGAGTTCGTCTCAGACGTGAGTTCACGAAATGGCTACCGCATCGTCGGGTACTAGTGCTATTGAGATCACAGGTGCGGAGGAGGAGAAGAGGGAGGAGAGCGCTGCGAAGATGAGTAAGGTAGGAGATCCCCGAGTTGCGCAGCAGGAACACCGTCAGAAAATCATGGATCTGCAGAAGGATGAGTCGTTGAGACTGTTTATGCAGGTGTCTTTTGATTTCCAGGGCCAGGTCAGGGCCTCGAGTGTTGCGACATATACCAGGTTGAACAAGTTGATCAGAAGCTAGCATCTCAGCAGTCCCAGTTGAGTTCGGTCGATCAGAAGCAGCAGGATCAATAACGTCGGTTGAAGAATCTGGAGCTCCTTGCCAACAAGGGTTCGGTTTCCCAGGGGGCCTCTTCGGCCTCGACGGCGGTCTCAGCACGCCTAGGGGCGGAGAAAAGTAAGAAGTTCGTGCCATCGTATGTTGAGCTGTGCGGTTGGGTCAAGGATTGGAGCTCACGCGCGTCTCGGGAGCTGTCTATGATTGATGATTCGGATGCGGTGCTGCTTATTCGTAATGTCCTTGAGTGTTTGAAGACAGCTGAGGAGCATCTCTATGGGCAGGTAGACCTCGCTAGTACGGAGAAGTTGGCACGGTCTAAGCTTGTGACGGGGAGCGTGCGCCTTTGATTCAAAGCAGGGACCGCGGGTGACGTATTCTATGCAGTTCAAAAACAGATAACAGCATTGAATGACGACGATGCCCGCCGCACTGCTTTCTTTACTGGTCGCAAGGCGGGCCCCCCTCGAATCAGAGTGCGAGTTGGATGTCCAGATGAGAAGATCCCGCACAATCAAGCCATGGGGCGATTCTATGGAGCATGGGGTCGTCGCTTTCCAACTCTTCTTGAAGGGTGCCTCGGGCTATGCTAAAGCTCCATCCGCGGTGTTCTCGGGCGCGGTGGGGGGCAAGAGAGCCCAGCTCGGCGAGTTCAAGGCCGCGGGTTTCGGCGGCGCGGGGCAGCGGCGCATCTTCCCCGACGCCTGGGTTGCGTGCGCCACGCGCCGCGGGCTCACGGAGACCGCCGCGGACATTGAGAGCTTGGTGGCAGATGCGAGGCCCACGCAGAGAGGTGGGCAGGCGGGGCCGACTGAGATCCGCCTCGCCTCCTTGAGTGTCCAGCGGGCTGGGCGGATTCATGATGGGGCATGCACGTTGATCAGCCGTATTGTGTATGGGGCACAGTGTGGATGGGATCTTCTTGGCCTACAGGAGTCCCAGCTGATCAACTTCGAAGCTTCGTGGTTCAAACGTCTTGGGGTGCTTCATTATTCGTCGGGCGATGGGAAGGCGGCGATGCTATATCGGAGGGCTGATAGCATTAGGGGCCGGTGGGCGAGTCAGCGTTGGTGTTCGACTTTGGTTGGGCGGATTCTTTTCGTCTCCGCGTGCCTGCCTGATTCTAGCATCGAGGGCTTCTTGGAGACTGCTGAGTGTATCGTGCATGCCATCTCTCTTCTGCGTGACTATGTGTGCCAGAAGTTCGGTCATTGGCGTCTCGTTGTCGCCGTGGGCGCTAACGTTGAGATGTCGCCACATCTACAGCATGGGGTGGAGTTGTATTCAGGAGGAGGAGCGATTGTCCTACAGGGGTCGTCGTCAGGCACGCAGGGGCAGTAGAGGAAGGAGCGGGTGGAGCAGTTACGGCATGTGGTGGGGGGGTGGATGATCCAAGAACGCCTGTGTACCACGAATACATTTGGAGTTCGTAGGCATACTTGGTTTGATTATCGACGTGGCTCCCGTAAGCAGGTCCTGGATTATATCCTTGTGCCGTATCGGTCAACAGTCTCTGGGGTCTCGGTGGAGTTCCTGCTTATGGTGGTCAACGTGCTCCTCAGCTTAGGTTGGCTGATCATGCACTAGTTCGGGTCTCTTTGAGTTGTGCCTCCAGTGCGTTGCAGCGGCGGAATGTGTCTCGCAGAGTGCGCACCTTGAAGGGATGGGATCCTCTGAATTGGGCGTCTAGGCAGTCGTGCAGACAGCTCATGGACACCAATTTGATCTCTTGTCGTTCAATGGTGCAGGCTGAGCCGTCCGTGTACTCGTGTGCTGTCTCCACGGAGTGTGCGGTGGAACTTTCTCCTCGACCCCCCCAGCGTTCAGAATATCATCGTCTGTTAGATCTGGAAGTGCATCGTAGAAAGGCGGAGAAGGGGGCGTTAACGTGCCAGCAGTTACGTCGTGAGAGAGGCCGTTCTGATAGACAGTTTCGTAGAGCTAAACTGGAATGGGAAGCTAAACGAACTCGAACGGCGGCGCTGGAGGCGGTAAAGATTTGGGGAGGAGACTACCGAGGGCAGGGAGAGGGGGGTGGAGGAGATTGAGAAGCAGAAGAAGGCGTGTGAGGATGAGTAGGAGCGTAAACGCTCGGTGGCAATCGTTCGGGGTCATCGTGGCCGCTTCCAATGGACCCCGAAGCCAGCGGAGGCTCACTTGTCCATGTCCCTGGTGCTGAGAGCCCGAGCCCGACTCAATCCAGGTAGAGCTACAGGTCCTGACGGTATAAGCGCCGAAGTTGTTCGTGCCATGCCGTGGCGTTCGGTCCGAGCCATTCAGAGGATGCTTTGCGATGTTCTCCATGGAACACATGATCCTCCAGATTCTTGGCATGAGACCCTCGCTACCTTGCTGCCCAAATCGTACCCTGAATGTAGCATCGACAATGCGCGCAGAGTTGCTGTCGAGAGCGTATTTAAGACATGGTACCCCACATGCATGATACTACTCTTGGATCCGTGTCTGGCTGGTGCTAGTACCCAGATTTTTCTTTTTGGGTTTGTTCCTGGCCGTTCGCGCACTGAAAATATATTCGGGCCTCAAGGCGGCCTGTCAGCATGCAGCAGTATGGGGCAAGGACAGGAAGCTGGTGATAGGCTCGGCGGACGTAAAGCAGGCGTTCCAGCACGCCACGATCGCGACGGTGAAGAGGGCCATGGATGTCTTATCGATCCCAGGCTGGCTACAATATGGTGTGCTGGCCCCCCTCACCAACGAGACCGCATGTTTTATGTTCCAATCTCTGGCAATTCCCGACGTGCGGATAGAGAAACATATTCGGACTGGCGGACACGATTCTCCTGGACTCTGGAACTTGGTATTGTGCGCCATGTGGGGGGAGTTGTTCACGGAGTGGGATAGGCAAGGGGTCGGGTACGGGTGTCTGAATCCGAACACGATGGAGGGGGAGGAGGAGCCCATGGTAGCAGTCAATCATTTGTTGTGCGCGGGCAATGCCTTCGTGCTTGGGGCGGCGCATGAGAACTTTCAGCTTCGGATTTCTTCGATGACGGCAGTGTTGCGATATTGGGGATTCAAGTGGGAGGCCGATTCGCTTGAGGTAATGTATGTGGGATTCCCTGAGAGGTGTCCTCATCGTTGTGCAGGTGGAGATTCAGCAAGTTGAGGTCGGGGTAGTAGAGCGCATGAACGTGTCAGGGAACGATGTGTGTAGGACGTATCGGCAGGCTCATCGTGACTTAGAGCGGCGGATATGTTCGGCGAGGATGGCGTTACCTGCAAACATGCGTTATTTTCAAAGCCAGGGCTTTTCCATGGCAGGACAAATCCAAGACATGCATTTCCCTCGTCCAGTTGGTACTGCTCTATGGGTGTCAGGGGATTACTTGGGATGGGAAGTCTCTTCGTAGCGTGGGTGCTCGAAGGTGGGTGTCTCCAGAGGATGATGGCGGTAAACAAACCCTCGGACCAGGCGTGGGAAATTTGGATGCCCGCACATCTGAGAAAGGCACGTGGGCGATTTCGAGAGGCAGGTTTCCAGGGAGCTGTGCAACGGGTGCTGTGTTGTCTGCGGCAGCTGGGAGCCGATGTCTCTGCTTATTTCGGGGGCAACTCGGATTGCAGCTGCGTGATCCCAGAGGCCAGCGACCAGAGGCCTTTGAAGCGTCAACGCGTGTCGGTTCCTGGACCAGGCCAGCAGACATCCTTGTCTCGGGCGCGTAGAGATGCTAGGGGATTGCTGATGTGCAGGTCCGTAGCCTGGGAAAGGCGGCGGGACTTGCAGATTCAGTTCTTCAGAACCCAGTGGGGATTCGCACGAGAGTCGTCGCTGATATCACGAGTGAGGAGAGGAGGAGCTGCAGCGGGTGAACATCCTTGGTGCGTTATGTTCCAGGAGCTGTTTCCGCGCCGCCTGAACGTAGAGGAGCGGTGGTGGAGGGCCTGTGACTTCTCGTGCGCCTCGTTTGTGGAGAGCTCTCGGAAGTTCCTGGACATGTGGGATGCGGGCTCCGCTGTTGAGATGCTTGTGTTCCGTGGGGGAGGGGGGTATCACCGATATCACGGGAAGGAGGAGGGGGGGGGGCTTGGACGCGCGGCAGTTGTCGGCGAAGGAGACAGAGAAGCTGGCTAAGCGTCTTGCAGTCTTAAATGAGCAGGATACCGTGTGGGACCTCATTGGTGACGGGATGGGGCCTGAACTGTCGGGGGACTCGCTTCTTATCTGTAACTGGACGAATGGGCTCTGAGAGGTCGGGGGAGGGGAAGGAGGAGGTGGATGCGCGTATCGAGCCAGGGTGGATCGGATTATCCAGACACTGGAGAGCCTCGCCGATTTTGGAGTCAGACCACCGTCGTGTGGCAGGGACTTCGTGGAACACATCTTCCGAGAGGGCAGCGGTGAAGCAGATCGACTAACGCATGAAGCTAGAGCAGGCAACATTTTTCGTGACCTATCTTGAGTGCGTCTGGCGCGCGCACGTGAGTGACAACTTTCGATGCATTGGCCTCCGCGGTTCTTTCGACGGCGGAGTGCGCGCCCAAGGGGTAGGTGTCGGATGGCAGCTGGAGATTGGATGTGTACCTCATTTTCTTGAATCTACTGATCCCGTTCAAGTAGCCAAGCGACCGCGCCTGATTTATATCTTCCCTCGCGCCTCCTCCTCCTGTCCAATCTTCTGGGAAACAGTGGGTGAATGCGCAGTGGCATTTCCCTTCCCACTGCAGTATCGCTGATGCCGAGCTCGCGGGTGTAGAAGGCCTTCTGGAGGCAGCGGTAGAGGTCGCTCACTACGCATGTGAACTGCCTGGCCCGCCTCCTGCCTTGAGACTAGGTGGGCGCTCAACGGGTCCTGTGGGGCTCGGCGCCTGGTCAGCCTCCCGAAACCAAGGTTGACGGTTTACCGCCGGCTCCCAGTTTATCTTTTTTTGATGTATTCAGATTCAATTTTTCGAAATTGAATCATCCGTTAGAGATGTAGTATGTTCCTTCTCATTTTCGATATCATTTCTGCTCGTCTTCTCAATCTCAGATCGATCGGGTACATATTACTGCTCAAACACAGGTGGGCGGGCGCGGCTGATCAGTGTCATCGTGGCAGGTGCTGTAGGTTTTCTGAACTTAACTCAAGCAGTAGATGAGCTACAGAGCTGGCAGGCACACTTAAAGCATCTAGAATCATCCGAGAAGTTCGTCGCAAGTATCTAGGTGTCTGAACTCGGTCTGCTACCAGAGCTGGGTCCGCGAAACTGTTCGTTTTTTTTTTTTTTTTTTTTTTTTTTTTTTTTTTTTTTTTTTTTTTTTTTTTTTTTTTTTGTTTTTTTTTTTTCCCCCCCTCTCTGGAGGCCATGATGAGTTTCGTGACTTAACTCGAGCTGCAGATGAGCTACAGAGCCGTTTGGCACAGCAATCGAAAGACCATCACCAGGCGCGTTGGGCTAAGGTATCTAGATGTCTGAACGCGGTATGCTACCAGAGCTGGGTCCGCGAAAGTATTCGCATTCTATTTTCGTTGGATATGATATGATATTCTTGGCTTAACTCGAACTGCAGATGAGCTACAGAGCTGTTAGGCGCAGCAATCGAACGACCGCGCTAGTCTAAAGTATCTGGATGCCTGAACTCGGTCTGCTACAGTTCGAACAACTATTGGGGCCCTGCTATTTTTTTAGAGATGGTGCTGGTTTCCTTGACTGAGCTGGAGCTGATGAGTGTACAGGGCTGTTTGTCACAGCAGTCGAAAGGGAGTAAGCGGCCGCGCCTGTCCAGAGTATCCAGACGCCCGAACTGGGTCTGATACCAGAACTGGGTCCAAACAACTGTTCGTACTCTGCTAAATTTTTAGAGAGATGATGGTAACTTCCTTCGGCTCCCAGTGGGCGTCGCGAGGGGCGCCTGGCATCCTGATTGCGTGCATCGGGGCAGCTCTCACGGGCGCCCATCGGGCACTAGGAAACGGTTTGGTCCCACCTGTATAGGTCAACGATCCTGGCTGTATCCGTATAGAGAAGTCTTGGGGCCTTGTTTGGTGGGGCGGCTTTGACGACAGCTGCGCGGGCTTTGTGAAGCTTTGGCGGGCGATCTTGAAACATTCCGATGCACGCGCAATCTTCGACTAGGTATGTCGCCACCAAGGGGCCGCGTTGGAGCTCTATCCTGTTCGAAGCTAACGAGTCCACGGTGCGGGTGACTCCTTGGGCTCTTGAGAAACAATCCAAACGTTTGGCCGCAATAAGAGCGTGCGACGGTTTCGGGCGTCTTCAGCGAGGGTTCGGCGTGAACCTCTCATGGAACTCACTGCTCGTCTCGTCGTGGCCAAAGTGGAAGAGGATATGCCATAACAAGGGTTATGTCGATAGAGTTGCGGAGTGTGTGGGGGCGAGTTATGTGCTGGGCTGCCGTGGCAACATCTGCGTGGCGAGCATGGGGCGGGGACAAGCACCCAGAAGAGAACCTCTTAGAGTTCCCTGGCATCGATCAGCTAGAGGAATTCCGGCGCGGAGTGGAGCTTTTGACTCGTAGAGCTTCCATAAGAGCGTTAGCGGCGAAGCCAGGGGGCAATTCCGGGGCGCTGGGGCGATTGCTGGGGAAAAAAATACCGTGGGGCTTTTCGGCATCGATGAGCTAGAGAAATTCCGGCGCGGGGTGGAGCTAGTTGGCCCACCCAGCCCGGACGGACTCTGGTGACTCGGCGTCGGGTTTCCGAAGATTGCGAGAGATGTGGAAATTGCTTTTGGGAGCTCAGATTTTATTCCCTGCAGTCGACGATGACGCGCTCCATGGTGCAATTCTTCGGACTGTAGTTGCGGGATCGGCTGTTTAGTGTCATCTTGGCAGGTGCTGTCCGTTTTCTGAACTTAACTCGAGCTGCAGACCAGCTACAGAGCGGTTCGGCGCAGCAATCCAGGGAATCATCAGAAGCGCTCGTCTCAATTATCTAGATGCCTGAACTCGGTCTGCTAACAGAGCTGGGATCGAACAATAATTTGTACTCTGATATTTTTACAGTTGATGATGCGTTTTTGGATCTAACTCGAGCTGCATATGAACTACAGAGCGCGTTAGTCTCAAGTGCCTAGATGTCCAAAACTGTTTGTAGTTTGCAGATTGCTTTAAGATGCTAATGAGTTTCTTGATGTAACTCGAGCTGCAGATGAGCTATAGAGCTGTTCGTCACAGCAATCGTAAGGCAATCATCAGAAGCGCTAGTCTGAAGTATCTAGATGCCCAAACTCGGTCTTGTACCAGAGCTGGATCTGGAACACTTCTCGTACTCTGCGACTCTGCTACTCTCTCTCTCTCTCTCTCTCTCTCTCTCTCTCTCTTTTTCTTTCTTTCTTTCTTTCTTTTTTTTTTTCTCTCTCTCTCTCTCTCTCTCTCTCTCTCTCTCTCTCTCTCTCTCTCTCTCCCTCTCTCTTTTTTTTTTTGAGCTACGGAGCTGTTTGGCGCAGCAATCGAGAGAACGTGAGGAGAGGCGCTAGGCTCGAGTATGTAGATGCCCGTGACGGGTCTGCTTCCAGAGTTGGAACTGCTTCTTCTTCTCTTCCTCCTTCTCATTCTCCTTCTTCTGATCTTGCTTGCCCCCGCGCGCGCGGAATGCGAGATTGCCGCGCCCGCATTGCGCGAGGAAGCTCTACGAGTTCCCGGCGGTAACCAAGGTCTCCCCGCGGGGGCCTTGGGTGCCGCTGGGGACTCCTTGGTGCACCCCCCCCGCCGCGCCCCGCCCGCCCTCGGCCGCGCCCGTCCATCTCTCTCCTCTCGGGCCTCGGCACCCTCGCGATAGCGGCGGCTGCTGGCGCCTGGCGGCTGGCATCTTCTCTGCTTGGTGAATTGTTGGCAGGCCTAGTGCAGATATCTTGTGGCTAGCTGGCACGCTGTATTCCAGTTTTTCTCTTGGGGCCGCTTTGTTGTTTTGTTGGTTTGTAATCGCGGCTATTATCTCAGAAGACGACTGGGACTTTGAAGGCTGGGGCGAGATCCCCGAACATACGACACAGGACGAACGTGCTCTATTCTCGGCGTTGGAAGCTTCGAAAGCAGGACGCATCGCAGATTCGATGTCCACAGACCCTTCTTCTGCTGGCCATCCACCACAACTTGTGATGCATCATGGCCCTGCTCATTCCTTTGCATCTGCTGCTGCCGCTTGTGCTGATGTCTCTATGAAGCAGATCAGTGAGAGGGGCGAGGTGGGGGATGCTTCCAGGTCTTCCAAGATGGCTCGTGCTGGGATGGGTGGTAAGGGCGCTTCAGATGACAAAGGACCTGTCACTATTGGTCTATTGCGTAATGAGTTCCAGAATTTGGCAGATATGCTCAAATGTACTCTGACGGAACATAAGGAGGAGGTGAGGAAGGAGATCCAGCAGGAGGTTGCACCCTTGAAGTCTGACCTTGAACAACTTAAGGAGGTGGTGAGGCAGCAGCAGCAGCAGGAGGTGGTGAATGCTCAGGTTCAGAAGCAGTTAGCGACGGTAGGGAATGATGGTGCGGCCAGTGAGGCTGCCTCTGTATCTACTCGGGTGAGTCTTGGAGGCAATGCAGGCCCTAGGAACACACCCCCATTTGTCCCTGGATACTTGACGCTCTCGGGCTGGACTTCGGGAGACCCTCGAGATGTCCAAGCTCGTGCGAGTAATATCATGTCCGAGGCCAGGGCCACCAGAGTTATCTAGATTCTCTTGGATGAAGTTGGCTCGCAGTTTGAGGTATATGCGAAGATCTTCGATCGTGAGGCCACTAAGAGAGAGTTCCAGGGCAAGCCGTTCGGTGTCTTTAGGCTGCGTATTTTCTTCGTACACGGCACGAGTAAGGATGCTGTCTGGAAGGCCAGGGAGGAGTTCTGGAAGGCTATCTCCTCGCGCACGGGTTTTCTTTGGAAAGATGACACTCTTCTTGCAGCTGCCCAGTCGTACATCGGTATTCGTGTGCAGTGTGAGCCTTGGCGTGAGGGACAGGTGAGTGCAGGCAGTAAACTTACAGCTGCATACTTTCGTGTGAGGAACCCGTTGAAGAAGAACAATCGTGTACGTATTCAGTATGGGTCTCCTGTGATGTCTTGGGCTTGGGGCTATCCTGAAACCGGTGGGCAGATCTGTTTGGGCACTTGGGACCCCAGGCATGGTTGGGCTCCGAGGCCAGAATCGGTGATTGAGTTCGATGGCAAGATCCTTCCTGGGCCCTGGCAGACGCTGCTGAATGGTGACTCTGTGTGACGCCGTGCTCGCCCACTGAGGGCGGCCAGTTGGAACGTCAGAATTATGAGTGATGCTACTGCTCTATCTGCTCTTCCTTACTTGCGTGAGCTTGGAGTGCAACTCGTCGGGCTCCAGGAGTGCCAGTTCCTCAGACGGGGTGCGTTGAATGAGGCTGGTTTCCACTATCGCTGCTCGGCTGAGGTGAAGCTTGACAGTGGCTCGATGGAGGGCCAAGCAGGTGTACTATTCTCGTCTACTCTCAACTCCTGTTTCTTGGGGCACGCTGTTGGCAGAATATTTGCGGTCTGTGCCTTCCGTGGGCCAGAAGTGGGCGCATTCATCTATGCTAGCGTGTATCTTCCTCAGCAAGGCTTCTTTGGGACAACGTCTGAGGGGTACCAGGCCACGTTCCATTTGTACCAGAACGTTCTTCTTGAATTATCTCGTGCTGTGGTTCGCATGCGTCAAAAGTACAGTATCCGTGACGTTGTTGTTTGCGCCGACGCCAATGTTGAAGTGCAGCCTCATGTTGAGATCGATCGACTTCGTATCTCTGGTGGTGGTGTGAATGTGCGTACTGTGAGGGAGGAGGAGGGCTTTGGCAGGAAGGCGTTGCAGGGTGCATGTGCGCGTGCCTGGTGTGTCTGTGTGGCCCAGCTACGTCTGAAGCTGATCAACGCATTCATGGATCGTGAGTTTACCTGGTGTGGTGGAGGTGCTAGGACAAAACACGTCATTGATTATGTTGCGTGCCCTGTGACTTGGGAGACTCATGTTATGTGTTCGAAGTTGCACGTTATGTATGCGCATCCTCCTGGCTCTCGGGACACGGAATGGAGTGACCACAAGATGATATGTTTTGATCTCCCTTGTTCGCTGCAGGGAAAGTCCTCTGGTAGGACGAAGGCCACTGGCAGTCGTTCGTTCGCTTCGTGGTTTGTGCAGGAGGGTATGGAGGTGAAACAGTGCAGAGAGTTCGATATGGCTGTAACACAGGTTGCTGGGTGGAAATCTGGAGGGGGGAGCGGCCAACATAACAAACTTGAAAATCAGTGCTGCGCGGAGGAGTCTGAGGGAAGGGTGATTTGGCATACTAGGTGGAGATCTATTTCTCTAGCCGACTTGGAATCGCGATTGAGGGAGGGGCTGTTGCCGATAAACGCTGTTATGGCTTTAACTCGGATTCACTCGTCCCGAAGTTGACCCAGGAGGAGGCTCAGGTGAAAGAGGCCCACTACAGGGTCCACAAACTCTGGAAATCTGGTCAGATCGATGAGGCCACGTTCAAGGATAGTCGTCGTCGTTGGAATCGTGTTCGAAGGCAGTTCACGAAACGTCTACTTCTTTATCGTTATCGGGATGGGGTCAAGACTAAGACTGTTGCTAACTCTATGATGATCGACGGGGAATGGTGTGAAGACCGCAGTAAGTGGAAGGAGGATATGACGAGGGTGGTCAGGGCTAAGTACTCTAAGTCGGAACGTCTTGCTATGAACTTGGCGACTCTGGAGCAGCTTCGGGTTCAAGCTGATGAGGCACGTGCGTGCAGCACTCACACTTCTTCTCCTATTACCATGCATGTTCTCTGTCGTGCTCGTTCGAGGCTTCGTGAAGGCAAGGCTGTAGGTGCTGACGGTATAAGTGCACGCATGTTACGTTCTTTGTCCTGGGAAGCCCTACGTGTGGTGTTAGGCTGCTTCCAGCGACGCTTCTGGCGAATGGCAGAGGCACCTGAGTCTTGGAAGTTCATTCGTGCATCTATTATGTTGAAGAACGGGAAGGAAAAGAGGTTTGATGACAGTCGTACTCTTGCTGTGAATTCTGTCGTTAACACATGGTATATGGGCTGATTGTGTATTCTACGCAATCTGCACTTGGTGTCTATTGCTCCTGTTGTTGCTCCGTCTCTGTGCTTGTATGGCTTTCAGCAAGGTCGTAAGACACATGAGGTGACGTCGGGATTGAAGGCGATGTGTAGACATGCCAGGTTGTGGGGGAAGGAGGAGAATATTGTTTTTGCTTCCTCGGACGTTGCCACTGCATTTGATTCGCTCACTGTCCAAGTTGCTTCTTCTACGCTTGAGCGTTTGTGTGTTGATGTGGAGCTTCGGTATGGTCTTATTGAGAATTCTGTCGGTAATGAGGCGGTCTTTCAATTTGAGGGTGTCTGCACTGATACGCTCCCTTGGACAACGTGTGTGAAGACAGGTTCCAAGGAAGGACCTGACCTGTGGACTGCTCAATCATTGGTCATGTTCGGTGATATTACTTCTGCTTGGGCGAGAGATGCTGTCGGTGTTGAACTCTCTAGTGAGGCGGGAGGTATTGTTGTGAGTCACTTCATATGGGCGGACAACGTGCTTCTTACGGCTCCTGATCGCCCCACACTGGCTACTATGATTCTACAGTTGACGCGGGCTCTCCACGATCATGGCTTTCGTTGGAAGCAGAGCAGTCTTGAGTTCATGGATGTGGGAACTACCACCGGTGTGACGGAGCCTCTCATGGTGGCGCTGTTCCCGCCAGGTATGTCCAGGGGGCCCAATGTGTATCTCCCTGAGAGTATTGCCATTCCGCAGGTGGATGAGATTATTGTGCTCGGGACGATGATTGCGAGGAATTTCAAGGATCATGATGATGTGCGATATCGTATGGGAAAAGCTGTTCGTGCTTTCTGGAATGATCGTGCGTTTTAGACCTCCAGGAGAATTGCTTGGAAGAATAAATTTAGGCGATATGAATCGAGAGTGATATCTAAGTTTCTTTTCGGCTTGGAAGGAGCCGCGGTTGACAGTTCTACGATTGCATTTATACATAAGGAGGAGGGGAAGATGTTGAGCAGGATGACGTGGAGAGCAAAGAGGGAGGAGGAGGGGTGGGCTGTATTCATGTCGCGCATGTACAGAAGAGGGAGGCAAGCTTTATGTGAAGCTGGCAGACCTCCACTCGCACAAGTCTTCTTGTATCGGCAGTGGAGATGGGCGAAGGATATTGCATTGTCTTGTTTTGGCAGAGACGGTGGTGGCATGGGGGAGGTATCTGTGGTGGGCGGCTCACAGTTGGTGCCGTCTCCTATGTATGTTCCTGGTGCTTCTGCTGATAATACGACGCCCTCCGAGCCCATGAACCGACGGAAAAGAAAGACGATGTGCATGAATGGGGCCAAACGTCAGAGGACCCAACTTTCACAGAATACGGCGAGGCTCAGAGACAGGTTCGAGGACCCAACCCGTTATTACAATCAGCCTACGGTGGTGGACACTGGCACTGCTGTCAATGGCTACCTGCAGGCACGACTGTCCATGTTGCACGGTGGAGGGGAGTGGGAATCCAAGCGGCATGATCTGGTACTATCTCTAGGAAGTCAGGCTGGACGTGCTGGGACTCGTGCGAGGACTGGCCGAGTTCCTATCGGCACGCGCCCGTGGAGAACACCTTTTGAGCTCGTGGGAGGGAAATGCTGGTACCATGTTCTGGAGTGGACGGAGGAGGCCTGGGTCAAGTTTGCTCGAGAAGTTTTTACGCTACTCCAGGTTCCTGGTGTTTCTGATTTTCTGGTTCTGAAAGATCCTATTCCTTGGAAGCCTATGGAGGAGAGGGATGAGGAGGTACTTTCGGAGGAGCTCTGCAGGAAGAAGGAGGAGGTGGTGTCCAAACGGTATGCTAAGATGTTGGAGGATTACACGGAGTGGGAGTTCCAGGCAGGAAGGCTTGCCGTTGAACTGAAGGGAGACTCTCAATGTGTTGTGCGGTGGATCCAAGGCTTGTGTTTTACTGCTAATGTGCATTATGACGATACTGTGGGCGGTATTCAGAATACTTTAGACACTCTAGCTAAGAGATGTGGTGTGCAGGCTGCCTCTCTTGGGAGACATATCTTCAAGTGGGTGTACAGGGAGGACAATACTGCTGCGGATGAGTTAACACACAGAGCTCGACAGGGAATGTGTAGAACACGTTTTAGGCATGATTTCCTATCCCATGTTAAAGCTAACGCTATTCTGATCGACGCTATTCGGGGAAGCTTCGATGGTGGAAGATCCTATCTGGGCGTAGGCTGTGGCTGGCAGATTGATTTCCATTTGTGCTCCTCTTCTGTTGCTGGCTATCCTGTCACTCTTCCGAGTGGTGTGTGGGGGCCCAACGTGGCTTCATCCTCTTTCCTCCTCCCCCCCTCGAGCACTATCACTGCAGCTGAGTTAGAGTTTGCCCGACAACTCCTTTTGGGAGTGGAGGAATGCCTGCGTTTGGCAGGATACTAGGCCTCCTTGTGTGGCTATCGCCTGGGCGGTGACCCGACCCTGCTGTGGCGGCACGCAATGCGCAAAAACCAATATTGACGGTTTATCGCCCGCTCCCAGCATAATGGTGCTCGGTCTACATTCGATTTCTCGAAATTTACAGCTAGTTATTCTTCCCCCCATCTTCAATCTTATTTTCGCTCGCCATCTTAATATTAGGTCGATCGGGTACCTATTACTGCCAAATCGCATCCAGGCGGGATCGGCTGTTCGGGTCATCTTGACAGGTGCTGCCGTTTTTCTGAACTCACCTCGAGCTATGGGGGAGCTACAGGGCTGGCAGGCACACCTAAAGCATGCAGAATTTTCAGGTACCTTCGTCTCAAGTATCTAGATGTCTGAACTCGGTCTGCTATCAGAGCTGTGTCCGCGAAACTATTCGCACTCTGTTGACATTTTTGAGATGATGATGAGTTTTTTGACGTATCTCGAGCTGCAGATGAGCTACGCAGCTGTTCGGCACATCAATCGGAAGAAAATCATCAGGCGCGCTAGTCTAACGTATCTAGATGCCTGAACTCGGTCTGCTACCAGAGCTGGGTTCGAACAACTATTCGTGCTCTGTTATTTTTTCTGCGAAGATGATGTTTCTCTTGACTGAACTGGAGCCGGGGGTGAGCAACAGAGCTGTTGGTCACAGCAGTCGAAAGAAAATAATGATAAGCGCTAGTCTCAAGTATCTAGTCGCCCGAACTCGGTCTGTTACCAGAACTGGGTCGGAACACTTAATCGTATTGTGCTACATTTTAGAGAGATGATGATAACTTTCGTGAGAGAACTCGAGCTGTAGATGAGCTACAGAGCTGTTTGGCACATCAGTCGGAAGGATATCATCAGACGCGCTAGTCTCAAGTATCCAGATGCCCGAACTCGTCGAGTTTCCAGAGTTGGAACCGGACAACTGTTTGTATTCTCATTTGTTTTCAGATACCTTTCTTGATCTCCGCTTTCCTTCTCCCCCTCCTTCTCCTCCTTCTTCTCCTCCTTCTCTTCCTCGCCCTCCTCTCCTTTCTCCTTGCTCCTTCTTCTCCTCCAGTCCTCCTCCATGGAACCGCGCCCTCGCGCGCGCGGAATGCGAGATTGCCGCGCCCGCGTTGCGCGAGGAAGCTCTACGACTTCCCGGCGGTAGCCAAGGTTGACGGTTTACCGCCTGCTCCCAGTCGTTGACGCCAAAAAAATACATTCCGCAATTTTTTAAGCGGACATTCGAGAACGCTCTCTTCTCGTTATCTGGGGACTGATTTGCGTGTTCAGAGCGCTACGAGGGTTCTGGCGGTAACTTGTCTAACTAAGAATCTAGCGGATACCCGTGAGATTTGTCTTATACCACTTATGTCCAAATGGTACAGCCTGTGTCTTACTATTCTGGCCGAACAGCATCTAGCTAGTCTGGATACCAGTGTTGGAATTTACGGTTTCGCTAAAGGCCGTCGGTCGCATGAGACAACAGCTGCCATCACACGGATCGCACAGCATGCATCATTGCGGGGGAAAGGTGACGCCCTGTACCTGGGATCTGCCGATGTGCTGCAGTGCTTTGATCACGTCGCGGTTGCCATCGCACGAGAGGCCCTGGTGCATCTAGGATTCCCACCGGCGTTGATCTTTGCAATGCTTGAACCTCTAGAAGGTAACGAGTGTAGAATGACGTGGGAGGGTACCGTGTGGGAGGACTGGATATCGTGGGATCGCTCTATACGTACTGGGGGGGTCGAGAGTCCCTTCTTGTTCAAGGCTGTCTCTGTCTATCTGGGACAGGGTGGTGAAGGAATGGAGGAGCAAGGGTATGGGCTATGAGCTTGAAACGCCGATCCTAGGTAAACGCAAACAGATCACACATGCGCTGTGGGCAGATGACATGTACATTTTTGCAAAAACAAAGGAGGAACTCACCTGTATGATGAAAGATCTTACGTTGCCATTGGTTCGGTCAGGCTTGAGTTGTAAGCCATCATCACTCATGTACCTTGCTTGTGGCGTCCCGTGGCGCTCTGATGTCCATAATGAAAGTATACGCGTGCAGTTCTCGGTGAAAGAGGTGGCGTTGCTGGAGCCACTGACGCAGTACGATGAACGTTTATTGCAGGAGGTCAGTCTGCCGCGGGAAAAGAAAATGTCAACGCTGGGGATTATGATACACGATGAGTAGATGGAACACTATGATTTGATGGATAGCCTCAAGAAGGCGGACAGAGCCTGGTTTCATGATGCTGCTTATTACAGATGTAGGAATATTCCCTACAGAGATAGATGTTTGAGGTATATCAGTAGTGTTCAGAGCATTGTTCTGTGCGCGTGCGAAGGAAGAACGCTGGATAGGTACACGGTTGAAAAACCACACGTGTGGGAGGGCAGGCTATTGGCGATATTGACGGGAAGGAGGAAGAAGATGGAGGAGGAGTGGGCCGTGTGCACAAAATCACGTTTGTTGATGGGGAGGAGGAGATTCCATGAGGCAGGTTTTCAGACAGTTGTTCAGAGGTTCGTGAAAAAACAATGGGACTGGGCCATGGATGTGGCGCCTTATGCTATACCAAGGTGTCGGCATAGGCCATCATATCGACCAAGTGCTTCGAACCAGGAGGAGGAGGCGCCAAACAGAAGAAATCTTATTCAGAGAGCGGTGCAGAGAGCGCAAGGTAAGAGATTGTGCGTCGAAGTGGGGCGGGGTGGGGGGCGGTGGTGGTGGTGGTGGTGGTGGTGGTGGTGGTGGTGGGGGTGGGGGTGGTGTGGTGGTGGTGTGGGGGGGGGGGGGGGGGGGGGGGGGTGGGTGGGGGGGGGGGGGGGTGGGGGTGGGGTGGGGGGTGGGGGGGGGGGGGGGGGGGGGGGCAGTCAAGGGATGGAGATGGAAGGGGATTGGCCTGCGAAGGCCGCGCGACGGGGGTATCAGGATAGCTCGAGTGACACACAGGAAAGTGGGATCTGTTGTGAGGGGGTGGCGTATGTTGTTTCGTATGCTGCCATGTTGCGCTGACTTGGGGAATGGACATACCATCGTGATTGTCTTATCGCGTCTGAGAAGAACTGGAAGAAAAGAGCACCTATCACACGGTGTACATGCGGCAGCATGAGCCGCGGATTTGTGCCGTGGGACTCCTGGTTTGCACAGGAGGGAGGGCCGTGCTCGTGGCACTATTTCAAGTGGGCCTTCCAAGGTTATAAGGAATTTGTGACGGGCAGTCTATCGAAGCTGGATATGCGTCACAATCTAGATTTATTCATACTTCCTGAGGAGAAGATGGGGGGACGGAGGGACGTGGAGGAAGAGGAGGGGGAGACGCACATCAACAGTAGGGAAGGGGAGAGGCAAGCCAAACGCCTGGCGGCAAATTTGGAAAACAAAATTGAGTTTAAATACAGGGATGGAGTGGCGGTGGAAGTCGAAGGGGACTCTATGGCGGTGGTAAACTGGATGAGGGGAGTATGGAACGTACAAAATTTGGGGTACCAGCAAAGGGTGGCTCAGATCATTGATTGTCTGGACAAAGCTTGCGACAGGTATGGCTGTAGAGCACCAGCATATGGTATGGACATGCGGAAACAGTACTATCGGGAAGGCAACAAACGTGCGGATGAGTTGACGTGGGGGATGCGTGACAAACCAGGTGTTTCGAGAAAACATGTAGAAGGGCAAAATCTTGATTTTGAAGGTGAGACGCTCATCGTGGTCCGTGGTTCATTCGACGGCGGCCTTTCCTCTATCGGTGCTGGTGGAGGGTGGTGGCTGGATGGAGAATTTGTGAGATCCAGAGACTGGGAGATGGCCAGAAAAGGTGAAAGCTCGTGGAGGTCACGGTACCGACCGATTGCAGAGGAGGCGTTTGGCCTGGACCCGCGATCGTCAGTGACAGAGTGCGAGCTTGAGGCGGCGGCCAGGCTCGCGATCATGGTCTGTGAGATTCTTCAGTTCGTTGCCGCCGAATAATATTCTCCTGTTCTTTTTTGGTGTCGCACATATCGCATATCTATGCCTGCCTGGCTCGGTATTTGTGGACAACCTTGCTTTTGACCTTCGTTTGGAGGGTCGACTTTGGATGACTTGTGTGATGAAATATCGCTATGCTGTCGTTCACGATTTGGAGTGAATCTTGACATGCCTAAGCCACGCTGGCTCGGCACTTGTCTTCTTTGATGCCTCGGCCGCCCTGGCTCGGCAATCGCGGTGCTCTGTGTTCGGGTTTCGACTTGATATCCTGGGGCTGTGTGTCGCCCACGATCTTTTCGGCCTCGTTTGGAGTGCCTATTCTGACCTCATTCTCGGTCTTGTGTGTGATTTCGGCATGCCTAAGCCACACTGGCTCGGCACTGGTCATTCTTGATGCCTTAGCCACCTTGGCTCGGCAGTGTCGTGGCGCAATGATCTGGTGCCTGCTTCTATGTTGGGGCTGTGTGTCGCCCATTCTCTTTTTCGGCCTTGTTTGGAGCGCCAGTCAAGCTCTGGCGTTCGACATAGACATGCCTAAGCCACTCTGGCTCGGCACGTTTCTTCTGGATGCCTCAGCCATCCTGGCTCGGCAGTCACGCTGTACGTTGTTCTGCTTCGGACATGATAACGTGGGGCTGTGTGTCGCCCTTTCTTTCTTTTCGGCCTCGTTTGGAGTGCCAAGCGCTGTTCTCATACCGGATGCCTCAGCCGCCCTGGCTCGGCATTTCTCATATCTGATGCCTTGGCCACGCTGGCTCGGCAGTCTCGTGTGCGGTGTTGCGTTCGAATTGTCTTGCTGGGCTGTGTGTCGCCCTCTCTCTCTTCGGCCTCGTTTGGAGTGCCACTTGAAGGTGTCGCTCGGACTTGCGCTCAGCTCGCGCGCCGTGTATTCGGATGCCTCAGCCACCCTGGCTCCGCACGTCTGGCATGGTTTTTCTTTTAGGCCTCGTTTGGGGTGTCTGATGTCGCGTGCTCTGGTGACGGGGTCCCTGTTAGTGGGGCCGCGCAGGCGTGTGCAGGGGGTGGATGCGTGGCGGTCTTGCCGCTGCAGTTCGTCACTCTCTTGAGTGTTTTTCTTGGTGATGCCTGCGCCTGCGGACTCGGCAGGACCATATTGCAGATGCCTCAGCCATCCTGGCTCGGCAGTGGTGCTGTTTTTCTTGGCTCGTTTGGAGCCCGCTCGCTGCCCCGCGAGGGCCCGACCGCGAGACCGCAAACCGCAAAACAAAGTTGTCTAACGGTCTACCGCCGGCCTCCAGTCCCGACTGGAGTTTTTCCTGGATAGCTCCTTGAGAGCTACAGGGTTTTAGATTAGAAGCCAGAGGCTGGTGACGCCCGCCAGCAGCTCCTCCACGCCGGTCCGGAATCCTCGCAGCGGCTCGTTTGAGGTTGCAGCCGGTCCCGGAAGCTTCCGTTCCAATGCGTCCCCGTAGAACGTGCCCCAGAGGCCTCGCGAAGCTTCCCAGAAGGTCTCCCAGGAAGTCCCCGGGCCGGGTTGGCCATGCCGGGAAACGCGTACAGGTAGGATGGAGCTTTTGCCAGAGCTTCGATTTCAGCGTTCTCTTAGCCGCCCGCCCGCTGCCGCCGCCAGCGTCCGCCGCCGCCCTCCGCCGACTGCTGCCGCCCAGCTGCCTCCGCTATCCGGGTTTTGGACGCCCGCAAGTGCATAAGTGTCCCGGATAGTGAGGGCTATAGGGTTTTAGATTAGAAGCCAGAGGCTGGTGGCGCCCGCCAGCAGCTCCTTCACGCCGGTCCAGAATCCCCGCACCGGCTCGTTTGAGATTCCAGCGGGTCCCAGAAGTCCCGTTTCAATGAGCTCCCGTAGAAACTGTTTCAGAGGCCCCGCGAAGCTTCCCAGAAGGTCTTCCAGGAAGTCCCTGGGCCGGGTCTGCCGTGCCGGGGATCTCGCAGAGGTAGGATGGAGACGTTGCCAGAGCTTCGATTTCAGCGTTCTCATGACCGCCCGCCGCTGCCGCCTGCCAGCGCCCCCCGCCGCCCGCCGCGGACTGCTGCCGCCCAGCTGCCTCCGCTATCCGGTTTTTCGACGCCAGCAAGTTGCTCGGTTTGAGCGACTCGTAGAGCTTCTCTAAGAGCGTTGGCGGCGAAGCCAGAGAGTGACTTCTAGAGCTTCCCTAAGAGCGTTAGCGGAAAAGCTAGAGAGTGATACCTCGTAGAGCTCTTCGACGAGATGAGCCAAGAGGAATTTGGGCGCGGGGTGGAGCTAGTTGGCCGACCCGGCCTCAACGGACAATGTGATGTTCTGGGGTCGTTCTTTTCGAAGATTGTGCGAGATTGGAGAAATCGTTTTGAGAACCCATATTATCGTTCCCTGCATTCGATCATGGCGCGTTTGATGGTGCAATTTCTAGGGCTGTGGGTGCAGTATTCCGGTCGAAACACTTCCCGGGGCCGTCTACGTATAAAGCCCGAAAAATATATTTCGCAAGTGTTCAAGCTGATTCTCGAGAGCGCTCTCTCCTCGTTATCTGGCACTGATTAGGTCTCTTGAGCTCTACGAGGGTCCCGGCGGTAACTTGGTTGACTTACCGCCGGCTTCCATTCCGGCGCGCTGGGGGGCTAGTGACTCGTAGAGCTTCCCTTAGAGCGTTAGCGGCGAAGCTAGAGGGTAATCCCGGCGCGCTGGGGGGCTAGTTGGCAACAAAATCTCGACGGAAGTTGTGTCTTTTTGACGTGTTTAAATTCGATTTCTCGAAATCTGAACTTTCGTTAGAGCTCTAGTATTCTTTCCCCCGTATATGATCTTACTCCCGCTCGCCATGTTAATCTCAGGTCGATTGGGTACATAAAAGCATGTGGGCGGGATCGGCTGTTCAGTGGCATCTTGACAGGTGCTGTCGGTTTTCGGAATTTAACTCGAGCTGTAGAAGAGCTACAGAGCTGGCAGGCACAGCTAATCCATCTAGAATCACTAGGCGCGTTAGTCTCAAGTATCAAGATGTCCGAACTCGGTCTGCTACCAGAACTGGGCCCGCAAAACTGTTCGTACTCTGCAAATATTTTAGAGATGATGAGGAGTTCCTTGACTCATCTCGAGCTGCAGATGAGCTACAAAGCTGTTTTGGCACAACAATCATGAGGAAATCATCAGAAGCGCTAGTCTCAAGTATCTAGATGCCCGAACTCGGTCTGCTACCAGAGCTGGGTCCGAAAAACTATGTGTGCCCTGCAATTTTTTAGAGATGGTGGTGGTTTTCTTGACTGAACTCGAGCTGCAGATCAGCTACAGAGTTGTTTGCCACAGCAATCGGAAGTGAATCATTAGAATCGCTAGTCTAAAGTATCCAGATGCCCGAACTCGGTCTGCTACCAGAGCTGGGTCCGAAAAATTATTCGTATTCTGCTATTTTTCAGAGGGGTGATGGTGACTATCTCGAGATTTTCTCGAGTTGCAGATGAGCCACAGAGTTCTTTGGCACATGACTCGTAGAACTTCCCTAAGAGCGTTAGCGGCGAAGCTAGAAGAGTAATTCCGGCGCGCTGGGGGGCTAGTTGGCAACAAAAATCCCAACGGAAGTGTTGCATAATTTTGCTTGTTTAAATTCGATGTCTCGAAGTTTGAACATTCGTTAGAGCTCTAGTATTCTTTCCCCTCGTCTTCGATCTTATTCCCGCTCGCCATCTTAATCTCAGGTCGATCGGGTACATACTACTGTCAAAAAGCACACTGGCGGGATCGGCTGTTTAGTGTCATCTTGACAGGTGCTGTCGGTTTTCTGTACTTAACTCGAGCTGTAGAAGAGCTACAGAGCTGGCAGGCACACCTAGTCCATCTAGAGTGATCTGGCGCGTTAGTCTCAAGTATCCAGATGTCCGAACTCGGTCTGCTACCAGAGCTGGGCCCGCACAACTTTTCGCACTCGGCTAATTTTCCGGGAGCTAATGGTGAATTTCGTGGTTGAACTCGAGCTGCAGATGAGCTACAGAGCTGTTTGGCACAGCAATCGGAAGAAAATCATCAGACGCCCTAGTCTCGAGTATCTAGATGCCCGAGCTCGGTCTGCTACCAGAGCTGGATTCGAACAACTATTCGTACACTGCTAATGTTTCAAGTTATTATGATGATTTTATTGAGATACCTCGAGCTGCAGATGAGCTGCAGAGCTGTTTGGCACAGCAATCGAAAGGAAACCATCGGAAGCGCTAGTCTCAAGTATCTAGATGCCCGAACTCGGTTTGCTCCCAGAGTTGGAATCAGCAAACTGTTCGTGATCTATTTTTTTTCAGTGATGACGATGCCTTTCTTCATGTAGCTCGAGCTGCAGATTAAATTAGAGCTGTTCGGCATAGCGATTAGACGAATCATCAGGCGCGCTCGTTGCAAGTATCTACATGTTTGAAGTTTGTCTGCTACGAGAGCTGGAACCAAACAACTACTCGTACTCCTGCTCCTCGTCCTGTTCCTTCTCCTCCTTCTCCTCTTCGTCCTTCTTCATGTGCTTGTTTTCCTCTTTCTCCTCCTGCTCCTTCTCTTCCTCCTTATCCTTATCTTTCTTCCCTTCATCATCATTATCGTCCCTCTTCTCTCCCTCTGCATCCTTCCCCTCCTGCTTGTCATTCTCCTCTTCCTCCTCCCCTTCCTTCTCCTCCGCCTGCTCCTTTTTTTCCTCCTCCTTCTCTTCCGCAGCCTCCTCCATCTCCTTCTTCTCCTCACTCCTTCTTCTCCTCCACGTCCTCCTCCATGAAATCGCGCCCTCGCGCGTGCGGAATGCGAGATTGCCGCGCCCGCATTCCACGACGAAGCTTTACGAGTTCCCGGCGGTAACCAAGGTTGACAGTTTACTGCCGGCTCCCAGTTTTGGAGATGATGCTGAATTTCTTGATCTGACTCGAGCTGCGGATGCGCTGCAGAGCTGTTTGGCGCATGAATCGGGAGATACCATCCGACATGCTAGTCTCAAGTACGCAGATGCACGGACTCGGTCTGCTACCATAGCTGTGTACGAAAAACCATTCGTACTTGTTTCTTTTGGAGATGACGATGAGTTTCGTGATCTAACTCGAGCTCTAGATGAGCCACAGAGTTGTTTGGCACAACACTTGGAAGGAATTTATCGGAAACGCTAGTTTCAAGTATGCTCGAACTCGGTTTGCTACCAAAGCTGGGTCCGAGCAACTATTTGTATCCTTTTGTTTGGAGATGCTGATGCGTTTCTCGATGCAACTCGAGCTGCAGATGAGCTACAGAGCTGTTCGGCACAACAATCATAGTAACACCATCAGCAACTCTAGATGTCCGAGCTCGGTCTGCTACAAGAGCCGGGTACGAAAAGCTATTCGTGCTCTGCTATTTTTTCCAGAGATAATGATAAGTTTCTTGATCTTTTCGAGATTCGGATGAGCTACATAACTGTTCGCCAGAGCAATCGAAAGAAGAAACATCGGAAGCACGAGTCTCAGGTATCTAGATGCCCGAACTCGGTCGGCTACCAGAGCTGGTTGGAAACAGCGATTTAAGAGATGTTGATGCTTTTCTGGAGATAGTGCGATCTGCAGATAAACAACAAAGCTGTTCGGCACAGCGATCCAAAGAAATTCATTAGAACGGCTCGAATTCATGTATATAGAGGAAGCTCTAAGAGTTCCCGGCGGTAGCCAAGGTTGACGGTTTACCGCCGGCTCTCAGTTGTGAAGGACTTTGAAATTCGTTTTGAGAACCTGTATTTTTAGCACCTGTAGTGGGTTATGCCGCGCCTGCCTGTCAAATTCTCAGGTCCGTAGCTGCACTATTTCTATCAAAACTCTTGGAGTGACCAACGTCGTATTAAACCTGAAACATACATTTTGTAAGTTTTCAAGATGACATTCAAGAACGTTCTCTCCTCGTTATCCGGGCGCTGATTCGTAATCTGGTTGACGGTTTACCGCCGGCTCCCATTTCGATTTGAAAATCCAAATTTTCATTCCCTGCAGGATGATAGCGCGTATCATGGTGCAATTTTCAGGGCTGTAGGTGCTGTATTCCGATCGAAACACTATGAGGAGCCGATGTCGTACAAAACGCGAAAAATAAACTTTGCGAGTTTTCATGCTGACACTCGAAAGCGCTCTTCCCTCGCGGTAACCTGGTTGACGGCTTACCGCCGGCTCCCAGTATCGATCCCGAAGAGTTCATTTTGCGAGTTTTCAAGCTGACTTTGCAGAACGCACTTTCCCACTGATGTGGTCTGTTGAGAACTCTACGAAGGTCCCGGCGGTAACCTGGTTGACGGTTTACCGCCGGCTCCCGGTACAGTGAAGACAACACCAGGGCCGACGAGCTCACCCACCTGGCCCGAGAGGGCCGCACTTTATATTCCAATCATATGAATCGCAATATCTTATACCCTTTGCCTGTCGTGGATCATACCTCGTGGAGGTTTTCGGCATCGATCAGCTAGAGGAAGTCAGGAGCGGGATGGAGCTAGTTGGCCCTCCAGCTCGGGCGGGCAATGTGGTGACCTGGCGTTCTTTCGGCGGACATTGCTACCGATCTTGTATGAAACCCGAAAATAGATTTTGCAAGACTTTCGCAGAGCTTCCTTGAGAAGCGGCGAAGCTAGAGAGTAATTCCGGCGCGCTGGGGGGCTAGTTGGCAAACGAATCTCGACGCAAGTTTTGCATAATTTTGATAGGTTTAAATTCGATTTATCGAAATTCGGACGTTCGTTAGAGCTCTAGTATTTTTGTTCATATTAGATCTTATTCCCGCTCGCCATCTCAATCTCAGGTCGATCGGGTACATACTTCTGCCAAAAAGCATGTGGGCGGGATCGGCTGTTTAGTGTCATCTTGGCAGGTGCTGTTGGCTTCCTGTACTTAACTCGAGCTGTAAAAGAGCTACAGAGCTGGCAGGCATCTAATCTATCTAGAATGATCAGGCGCGTTAGTCTCAAGTATCTAGATGCCCGAACTCGGTCTGCTGCCAGAGCTGGGTCCGAAAACCTGTTCGTACTCTGCTAATTTTTCTGAGATGATCATGAGTTTCTCTATGTAACTCGAGCCGCAGATGAGCTACAGAGCTGTTCGGCGCAGCGATCGGAAGAGAAGCATGAGAAGCGCTAGTCTCAAGTACCTAGATGCCTGAACTGGGTCTGCTACCAGAGCTGGGTCCGAAAAACTATTCGTACCTTTCTATTTTTTCAGAGATAGTGATGAGTTTCTTGATGCAGCTCGAGCTTCAGAAGATCTACAGCGCTGTTCGCCACAGCAATCGAACGATAATCATCAGGAGCGCTTGTCTCAAGTATCCAGATCCCCGAACTCGGTCTGCTACCAGAGCTGGGCCCGAAAAGCTGTTCGTACTTTGCTTAATTTTAAGATATGATAATGACTTTCGTCATGCAACTCGAGCTGCAGATCAGCTACAGAGCTGTTTGGCAACGCGATCGAGAGGAAATCATCAGAAGCGCTAGTGTCCAGTATCTAGATGCCCGAGCTCTCGAAAGACTGTGTGTGCCCCGCGATTTTTTTTAAAATGAGGTTATGATGACTTGCTTGAGATAACTCTCCTGCTCGTGATCCTCCTCTTCCTCCTCCCCCTCCTTCTCCTCCGCCTGCTTCTTTTTCTTCTGCTCAGTCTCCTCCATCTCATTCTCCTCCTCCTCGCTCCTTCTTCTCCTCCACGTGTTCCTCCATCAAACCGTGCCTTCGCGCGCGAGGAATGCAAGATTGCCGCGCCCGCATTCCATTCGAGGAAGCTTTACGAGTTCCCGGCGGTATCCAAGGTAGACGGTTTACCGCCGGCTCCCAGTTTTTAAGCTGAGTTTCGGGAAAATTTGCTCTTCATAATCTAGGCACTTATTCGTGTGTCGAGAGTTTTACGAGGGTCCTGGCGGTAACCTGGTTGACGGTTTACCGCCGGCTCTGAGTACGATGGGGGAGTGGACGGCAACGGTTGTGAATGATTCGTAGAGCTTCGTTAAGAGCAAAGCGGCGAAGCTAGAGAGTAATTCCGGCGCGCTGGAAGGCTAATTGGCAACTTGCATAATTTTGGTCGCTTAAAATCGATTCCTCGAAATTTGAAAGATTTGTAGGTCTGTAATATTTTTCCTGAGAAGCGCTAGTCTGAAGTATCTAGATGTCCGAACTCGCTCTGATACCAGCGCTGGGTCCGCAAAAACTTTTTGGACTCTGCTATTCTTTAAGAACTCGCTCTGCTACCAGGGCTCGGTCCGAAAAGCTATTCGTATTCGGCTCATTTATTCTGAGATGATGATGCTGGCTTTCTTGATGTATGTCGAGCTGCAGTGAGCTAGAGAGCTCTTCGGCACAGCAATCAGACGAACATCATTAGGAGCGCTAGTTCGGAGTTTCTAGATGTCTGAGATCATCGGTCTGCTACCAGCGTTCGACTCAAACAAACTATTTGTACAGTGCTATCTTTTTCTGAGATGATAATAGTTTTCTTCACTTCGTTCGAGCTGTAGGCTGGGTAATAAGCTGATAAGCACTTCTCGAAGGTTCTTCTTCCTCTTCAGCTCCGCCTCCTCCTTCTCCTTCTTCTTCCTCCTCTCCTCTCCTCTCCTCCTCCTGCTCCTCCCCCATTTCCTCCTCCTTCTCCTTCCCTTCCTCCTTCATTTGCTCCTTCTGCTCTCTCTATTCTCTTCCTTCTTTCTTCTTCCTTTTTTCTCAGTCTCCTCCCCTTCATGATCATCGTCCCTCTTCTCCCCCTCCACCCTTCCCCCTCCTGCTCGTCATTCCTCTTGCTCCTTCTCCTCCTTATTCTCTTCCTCAGCCTTCTCCATCTTCTTCTCCGCAGTCTTTTCCTCCACGTGCTCCTCCATGAAACCGCGCGCTCGCGCGAGCGGGGTGCGAGATTGCCGCGCCCGCATCCTATCCATGTATATCGCAAGGAAGCTACGAATTCCCGGCGGTAGCCAAGGCTGACGGTTTACCGCCGGCTCCCAGTATGGCTGCATACAAGGTTTCCTGAATTATCGCAGTGGGGTGCGACCTACCACACCATTCCTTCACCATTGGGCCCTCGCCTAATAGCCCGCAGAAAGACCCCTGGGAGCGAGCATTGGATGCCCTCGTTTGGAGGGTCATCGCCTCCAGCGTTTTTTTTTTTTTTTTTTGTTTTTTTGATTTTTTTTTTTTTTTTTTTTTTTTTTTTTTTTTCGCATTTCACGATCAGAGATTGTGAATTGACTGCCGCCGAGGCGCTCGCGCGCGCCCTCCGCTTAGACTTGCTAGGCTCGCTAGGCGCTCTGTCGGGCGGCGCTGCGGACAGTGCCTTGGGGCCCGCGAAAACAAAAAACAAGGTTGACGGTTTGCCGCCGACTTCTAATTTCTTGGGATCGATTTTTAAATTAATTTCTCGAAATTCGATCATTCGGTAGATTTTTTTTTTTTTTTTTTTTTTTTTTTTTTTTTCCCCCCCGCATTTCACGATCAGAGATTGTGAATTGACTGCCGCCGAGGCGCTCGCGCGCGCCCTCCGCTTAGACTTGCTAGGCTCGCTAGGCGCTCTGTCGGGCGGCGCTGCGGACAGTGCCTTGGGGCCCGCGAAAACAAAAAACAAGGTTGACGGTTTGCCGCCGACTTCTAATTTCTTGGGATCGATTTTTAAATTAATTTCTCGAAATTCGATCATTCGGTAGAGTTTCAACATTTTGCCCCCCCATCTTCGACCTTATTTCCGCTAGCCATCTTGATCTCAAGTCGATCCTTTTTTTTTTTTTGGGGGGGGGGGGGGGGGGTTGTTATATATATATATATATATATATATATATATATATATGCAAACTGATATGTATATATATATATATATATATATATATAAATAAATAAAAGAAATAAACACCCAGACGGGATCGGCTGTGTTGTGTCATCTTTCGAGGTGCTGTCGGTTTTTCATTAATCCGAGCTGTAGATGAGCTACAGAGCTGTTCGGCACAGCGATCAAACAAACCATCAGGAACACGAGTCTTAAGTTTCTAGATGCCTGGGATCAGTCTCCTACCAGAGCCCGGACCAAACAATTATTCGTAGTCTGCTAATCTTAAAGAGATGATGCTAGTTTTGTATGCTTCATTCGAGCTGTAGGCCGGCTACGGAGCTGGGAAGGACTTCTCGAAACAGAAAGTCATCAGGCACATGTGGCTACGACATCTGCATTCGGCCTGCAACCAAAACTGCGACTCAACGACTATTCGTATTGTAAATATGTTTTGAGATATGATGTGCGTTTCCTCAAGTCATTTCGAGCTCTATTCAGGCCAGCCGCGGGGCTGAAATGCACGCCGATCGACAGGGGATGCTGAGAAGCATGCGTCTAAAGTATCTAGACGCCTGATATCAGTCTGCTACCAGAGCTGCGATCAAATAATTGTTCACACTCTTCCATTTTCATGAGAGGCGGTGTTGGGTTGACCGTGGAGCTTCCCTAAGGGCGAAGCGGCAAAGCTTAAGAATAATTTGGGCGCGCTGGCGGGCTAGTTGGTTCGAAAAATCTCGACAGAAGTTTTTGTTTGGCCTATTTAAGATCAGTTTTTCGAAATTCAACAATTCGGTGGGTTTCTTATATTTCCCTCCATGTTCGATTTTGTTCCCGCTCGCCATCTTGATCTCAGGTCGATCGGCTGGATAGTACTGTCAAGAAGCACTCAGGCGGGATCGGCTGTTAAGTGTCATTTCGGCAGATGTTGACTGCTTTTCGTAACTTAACTCGAGCTGTGGAAGAGTTGCAGCGCTGTTCGGCACAGCGCTCGAAACCAAATCGTCAGCGGCGCTAGTCTCGAGTACCTAAATGCTCGAGGTCGGTCTGCTACCAGAGTTCTGACCAAACAACTATTTGTACTCTGCTATGTTTTAAGAGGTGGTGTCTACTGCATTCGAGCTGCAGGCTGGCTACGGAGCTGGGGAGCAGTTTTCCGCACGGAGAATCGCCAGGCACATCCGCCCATGGTATCGAGGCGTCGGAATTCGGCTTGCAATCGGAGCTGTGACTCAAAACCTGTTCGCGAAGATCTTACGAGAGATGCTGTGCGCTTCCTCAATTCGATTCGAGCTCTAGGCCAGCATGCGGAGCTGAGATGCACGCCGGTCGACAGGAAATGCTCAAACGCACCAGTCTAAATATACAGACGCCTGAAATCGGTCTTCTCTCAGAGCTGCGACCAAATAACTATTTGCAGTCTTTCATTTTTATGAGAAGCGGTGTTGGTGTTCGGTGCTTCGAGTTTTAGGCAAGCTAGGGAGCTGGAAAGCACGCTGCTCAACAGAAAATCATCAGACAAAGTCGCCTAGAGTACCGAGACGTCTGAGACTGGTCTGCTACCAGAGCTAGAACTGAAAAGCTACTCGGGCTCTGCAATTTTTTGTGAGAACTGATGTTTGTATTCTGTGCTCAAATCGAGCTGTAGGCTAGATGCGGAGCTCAGATATCGACCAATCGACAGGAAATGCTGGGAAGCGCTATGTCAAAGCATTTAGACGGCTGAGATCGGTCAGCTACCAGAACTGCGACTATACAACTAGTTGCGCTCCTCAAATTTTAGATAGGCGGTGTTGGTTTTCCCTACTTAATTCGAGCTGTCGGCAAGCTACGGGGCCGGGAAGCAGACCTGTTCGAATGGGAATTGTTATGAGCGCTAGTGTGCAGTATCGAGACGAACTCGAGCTGTGGACAAGCAAGGAGCTGTCAAGCACATTTCTACGAAACCGCACTCTCGCGCGCGCGGAATGACTCGTAGAGCTTCCCTAAGAGCGAAGCGGCGAAGCTTAAGAGTAATTCGGGCGCGCTGGCGGGCTAGTTGGCGCGAAAAATCTTTGTAGTTTTAAATCAGTTTCTCGAAATTCAGCATTTCGTTAGAACTCCAGTATTTTTTTTGCCCCCATCTTCGACCTTATTCCCGCTCGCCATCTGGACTTGAGATCGATCGGGTGGATATACCAATATTTTTGTCACGTGTAGTGGGTTATGCCTCGTCTGCCTGTCAAATTCTCAGGTCCGTAGCTGCAATATTACAATAAAAAGACGTAGAAGAACCGACTTCGTGTAAAACTCCAAATATACATTCTGCGAGTTTTGAAGCTGATATTCGAGGAAGCTTTCTCCTCGTAGTCTGAGCACTAATTCGCGTTCGGGAGCTCTATAGGATCCCGGCGGTAACATGGTTGACGGTTTACCGCCGGCTCCCAGTTGTGAGAGATTTGACCGCTCGTTTTTTTATAACCAGTATTCTTCGCACCTGTAGTGGGTTATTCAGGTCCGCAGCTGCAGTATTACTATCGAAACACTCGGCGGAACCGACGTCGGGTGAAAATCCAAAAACATGTATTTCGAGTGTTTAAGCTGATGCTGAAGAAAGCTTTCTTATCGTGTTGCCCTCCCCGGATTCCTATGCTTCCCCTATTTCTCATGTCTATGTCTATGCCTATGTCAATGCCTCCCCCTAGCTGCTGTGCCTGCGCCCATGCCAATGCCTGCCTGCCTGCCTGCTTGCTTGCTTGCGCGCTTGCACGCTTGCTTGCTTGCATGCTTGCTTGCTTGCTTGCTTGCACGCTTAGTCGCCTGCTGAGCTGTGGATTCCAAGGATGCTTGATTCCGTTGATTCCTGTCTTTAATCTATTCGGAGTCCACGCTGGCTGATATTTCCAAACCATCCTGTGGTGTTGGGTTCTCGTTTTGAAGTGACAGCGTCCCGCGTCCCCCTCCTTTCTCCTTCCCCATCCCACTCCTCCCTTCTCTCGCCCTGGCCTCTGTTCTTTCGCGTGCCGATTTCGGCGCGCCCCTCGCGCGGTTCGTGGCCCCATTGTGAGCTCCACCGAAAGCGCCAGTGACAGCGTCCCCATGCGCCGACACTGCCCACCGCATGCCCATTTCGGCACAACCCTCACACGGTCCGTGGCCCCACGGGGAGCTCCACCGAAGGCCCCAGTGACAGCGTCCAGATGCGCCCACACCGCCCGCCGCATGCCCATTTCGGCACAAACCTCACGTCCGTGGCCGCATAGGGGAGTTCCACCGAAGGCCCCAGCGTCCGCATGCGCCCGCCCCGCCCACCGCATGCTCATTCTGGCACAACCCTCACGCGGTCCGTGGCCCCATTAGGAGCTAAGTACAGAAATTAATGCGTAATCACATACATAAACACATAGATAAAGCAGAATACCTAAAGTGCAGATTCGTTAACGTGCGCATTGGTTACGGCTCTTTTTATCCCCATCTTCTGTCCAGACACAATCAGCTCCTTTCTTTCCTCCACGCTTCCTCGGGCTCCTTCATGTGAGAACCTGTTCATGCCGCGACGTCCTGGTGCATCGGTGCAGCAGCTCTGGCGCCGGTTCACGAGCACGCCACGTGCGCGACAGTCATCGCGCTGGTAGTTGGCACTAGGTTGTTCCAGCGGCCAGCTTGCAGTCCCTATCAGCGGCCAGAGTGAGAAGTGTAGCTTGTTCCTGCAACGAGAGGCGCAGACAACTCGTTGACACCAGACTTGGTGTGCCATATTTTACGTTGAAGCCTGCCTGAGGAGCATCGCCAAAAGGAACCAGTGTGTGCCCATTCGAGCCGAGCATAGTTATCCAGGGGCACTTGCTACTCATAGCGATGCGCTAAATCTACCTGGAGTTAGGAATGTCGTGTATGTCTCGCATACGGAGCGCGCGATGAGCCTGGTGCAAATGAAGGCAGCGATCAAAAGCAAGAGTCGGATCTATGCCAGGAGACGCCTGCAATATTGCCAAGCAGCCTGGGCCTAAGATTCGTTTTCCCGCCAGGCAGAACCTCGAGAGCTGCTCAAATGTAAAGAAACAGGGCAAGCGCTTGAGTTTGACAGCTTGGGTCCGTATTGCATCCATCGTCGCGGACGCTTGGGCAACAAACCTCAAAGATTGCGCCCTTCAGTCGAGGCGTCTCAGAGAAAATCAGGACGGAGCGTATCATGGATTTTACATGTTCTTCCACGACGAGCACCGACAGGGACTTCGGCATTTGCGCCGCGCGATCTCCGATGCGCGCGTAGGTCGGCACTGCGCACGTACCTATTCCTTGCATGCATGTTCAAATGTTTATTGCACTATCACCATGCAGCACTGGCGGGCGCGCGCGGTAGGATCGTTGACCGCTGGTGGGCAGGGGGGGCAGCAGGATAATGTTCTCGAGCCGTTGTTTGCTTCGCAAATTCTTGAAGTGCAGATCGAGCGTTGGTGGGGGGAACCATTCAGAAGAATGCCGACAGAGTATTGGGCATTGAGCGAGCGGCCTTGCATCAGTCATTTTGAGGACGACCCAGAGACGCGAGTGGGCCAGCCAGAGATGGCAATATTTCTGAAGGTGGAGCCGACGCAAATGGACGGACATACGTCGATGTCTCGACGTCGCGCTTGATGACTACGACACTGAGGTCTTACCGGAAGCAATGGTCGCAGGAATTTGGAGCCATGCGCAACCGATAGAAAACATCGCGCGAGTCCAACAGCCTAGGTTGCGACCGCCCAATCACATACCACCATGACTACAAGCCAACCTGTGCATTGGAGAAGGGACGGCGGCGTCGCCCTTCATATTCTGGCATGAGTACCGGTGAGTGAGAGCTGTACCAGCGTCCGCAAAACGCCATTTAGAAGGCACGAGTCTGCCCTGACATCGGTTCCAAATGCAGTGCGGCAGTCGTGTAACGAGTCAGTGGGGAGCGCGGTAAGACGTGCGCGTCATCAGCAATGTGTTGTACAGGTCGTTTGGGTCGAGGAAAAGTGTTCGGTAATGCCTCTGTAAGAAACGGAGGTGCGAACAAATAAATCTCGAATTGCTGCGGTGCTTTTCAGTCGTAGGGGCTCCGGCCAGAGGGCCCGTCCATTTTTTGCATTTGCGCCGAGGTAAAAGGAGCGCCATATTGGCGCCATCGGCATAATTTCTCCTCTTCTCCGTTTTCGCTCCTTTTTGATTTCTGCACTTATCATCCTCCTCCTTCTTCGCCCTCTTCTCCCCGCGCCATTCCCATTCTGCTCCTTCCGCATTTCTCAGTTCTCCTCAGCCTCTTCGACCTCTTCCCTATCTGCTGTTGAACTCCTCCTTCTTTTCTCCGTCTTCCCTCCTGCTATTATTTTTTCCTCCCCTCCCGCCTCATCCTCCCTTCGCTTCCCCCTGTTTCTCCTTCTTCCTCGTGCTTCCTTGTCCCCCGTTCTATCATTGCTCCCACCTCCGTTCCCTTTCTCCTTCTTCCTCTTGCTGCGTATTCCTCCTTCCTCTTCGGCCCTTTTTCCTCCTGACGTTTTCAGTCTGTTCGTCCGTCGCTTTATCGTCCTCGGAAATTCTCGGAATCCTCTCTTCGTTCTTCGCGCCCAAGGCGGGGTCGTTTTTTGTCTTCAAGGATAATGCCGGTGGGCGTTGGCGAGTGCTTCTCCGAGGCGAGCTTTCGATTGAGAGGGGCAGATTTGCGTCGCAGGTGTCCTAACACTAACAAGGGAGGACGAGCATATATGAAGTCAAGTGTAGCTAGGACTGCGCCGAGACACCGCTTAACCCGTTTCTCTGTAGTTGCGGAACCTCCAGGAAATATGTAAGGTGGATCTCAAATAAGTAATCAACTCACATTGCATACTTTGGGTCTGATGTTTCAAAAAGATCGTTAACAATTGTGCTCGTTTGCTTTTGTTACAGTCGCAGGCATTGTCTCACGCATTTCCCAATCATGTATTTCTGTAACATTTCCCTGGGGCTGCCTACGTCATTCGGTGAAATATGCGTTGGTAGCTGAGCATGGGTATTTCTTGCTTTCGCCGTGGATTTGTTCCCAGGGCCGTGCTTGCACTGTGGATTCTTATCTGGCCTGTCAAGTAATCGGAATGGCCCGCTGTGATTTAGTATGGTGCCCTCTCGTTGGGCCGTCGTCGTGGGCGCCTCATGGGCGCCCCGTGCGCTGGGTGGGCCCGCCGGGGTTTCGGCTGGTGCCCCGTTGCCCGTTGTGGGTCGTGGGCGCCCGTGCGCGGGTTGGGTCCGCCGAGGTTTCGCTTGGCGCTCCGGCTGGTGGCTGGTCGGTCGTGGTTGCTTCGTGGACGCCCTGTGTGCTGGGCGGGTCCGCTGGGGTCTCGGCTGTTGCCCAGTCGGTGTACGGTCGTGGTCGCCTCGTTGGCGACCCCGTGGGCTAGGTGGGTCCTTAGAAGTTTTGCCCGGTGCGCGGTCGGTGGCCACTTCTGGGCATCTCGTGGGCGCCCCGAGCGCTCGGTGCACCACCAACAAAGCTTGCGTGTTGTCCAAGTACTTGACACCGCATACATTGCACCACGCATCTTGCAATACACAGCATGCGCCGCTTAGCTTACGACGCATACCTTGCACCACATACCTGACACCGCACATCCAACACCGCATAGATGTGCACCACAAGCCTACACACCGAGAGTGCAATAATCATTCTTCAGGGCCCATGCTGGCACATGTGCATGATAGACTGAGTTATGCAATGCCATCGCTGCTGCAGGCAGCGGTGCCTTCTTGCGCAGCAAATCACAGGGAGTAGGACGACGTGGAGGACGTCACTGTCCGTGCTCCTCATCATTTTTTGTTCTGCCGCCCCCGCTTTTTGACCCCGTGGCCGCATAGCCACAACTTCAGCCGAGAGCTCACTCACCGCACCCTCATAACTATCAGACTTCGCACACTACTATTCATCCATGTCTTCGTTATCTTCCGCCCTCCCTGACAGACGGCGTCGCGCAATGCACAGGGGGGCTGCGCTCGTGCTGTTCTTCGCGTACGCGACGATCACGCATGCCTCGGAGATCAGCACCTCCGATCGCGCGCTCGAATCACAGGCGCGTAAAAGTGTCGACTGTGTAGACACGTTCTTGGTGCAGACCTCAGGGGCCGTGTCGCACGAGGAGCACAAATACACTCGGGACGGTCATTCCCAGCACACTTCGCTCCACACTGGAACATTGTCGCGACTGTTTGCATCAGTGCGGGAGTTTTTCGTGCATGAAGCAGCAACACCAGCACCGACTGTATGTGTGGATACTGAAGCTACGAATCGTATGGGTAACGGATGTGATGCTTATGCGTACAATCACTCAGAGCCATGGGACGGTATCTGTTTCGACCCTTACTATCGAAGGCGCCTACGGCGAATCACCGCCGCCCCCTGCCTTTTTGGAAGCGCCTGCGTGGCCGAAAGTTGGGTTTGAGCTTGGCCAAGCTATCGGGCCACGCGTTCCCCGAGAGGGTTTCGAAAGCCTTCGGGGAACACGGAGTCGGGCGAGCTATCGGACCAGGTGGTTTCCGAGCTTTCGGGCCTCCTTGAGGACGTTTTGGAGGGGTCTTGGGCCGTCTTGGAGGCCTCTGGCGGGCCTTTTGGGCAGTCTAAGGCCATCTTCAGGCCATCTGGGGCCGTCTTGGGTGCACCTTGGGGCCATCTTCGCCGTCTTGGAGGCCTTCTTGGCCGCCTTGGAATCATCTTGGAGGCCATCTTGGCCGTCTTGGAGGCCATCTTGGGTGTTGTGCGGGCCTCTTGGGCCGTCTTGGGGTCTTGTTGGGGCCCTCTTGGGGGCCTCGGGGCCTATCATGGGGCCATCTTGGAGGCCTCTTGGGCGCTCTTGGGGCGATGTTGGGGGCCTGTTGGGCCGTCTTGGGCCCTCGGAGAGCTGAAAAGAAGAATATGCAATAATCCTTCAAACACCGTACGGGAATCGATGACTTTGGCCTCTTCGGGCCTTCCTGGTGGAGCTCTTGGAGACATCTTGGGCTGTCTTGGAGGTATCTTGGGCGCCTCTTGGGCAACCTTCGGCTCTCTTGGGGATATTTCTGCCGTCTTGGAGGCCATCTCGGCCGTCTTGGAACGCATCTTGGCCGTCTTGGGCGTCTTGGAGAGCGTCTTGGGACCCTCTTGGGGCTGGCTTGGGGGCCTCTTGGACCGTTCTGGAGCCACCTTGGAGGCCTCTGGGACGATTTTGGAGACACCTTGGGCCGCCTTGGGCGGTCGGAACACCAAATCGAATGAAAAACCAACATCCTTCAAAAACGTAAGGGAAATCGATGATTTTGGCTCCCTCGGGCCTTCCTGGAGAACCTCTTGGATTCCCCTGGGGCCATCTTGGAAGCCTCTCGGGCCCATATTGGGCCATCTTGGCCGTCTTAGCGGGCATCTTGGCCATGTTGGAGGTCATCTTGCCCGTCTTGGAGACCATCTTTTGGGCCGTCTTGGGGCCCTCTTGGGACCGTCTTGGAGGCCTCTTGGGCCGTCATAGGCCCGTCTTGGATGCCTCTTGGGCGCTCTGGGGGCGATCTTTCGGCCCTCTTGAGCCGTCGTGGGCCGTCGGACGGCTGGAAAATAGCAAAAGGCAAAAGCCAGAGTCCTTTAAAACCTCAGGAAAACTATCAATTTTAACCTCTTCGGGCCCTCGTGGAGGACCTGGATGCCTCTGGGGCCGTCTTGGAGACCTCTTGGAGGCATCTGGGGCCGTCTTGGGCCGTCTTAAAGGTTTCTTGTGCGAACTTGGAGGTTTCTTGGACCCTCTTGTGCCGTCCTGGAGGTCACCTTGCACCATCTTGCTCCATCTTGGAGACCATCACCATCTTGGGCCAACGTGACCATCTTAGAGGTCATCTTTAGCCGTCTTGAAGATTTTTTTGTGGACGTTGGTGTTGTTTATGCTGCCTTGTGCGGCATTTCGGGTGGCACGCCGGGCACCCCTGTGGCAAGCCAACAGGGGGCGGCTGATTGAAGACGCCTACGGCGAGTCATTGCCGCCCCCTGCCCTTTCGGAAGCGCCTATGTGGCCGAACGTTGAGGCCAGAGCGCTGCCAAGCTACCGGACCATGTGTTCCTCGAATTGGTTTGGAAAGCCTTCTGGGAACACGCGGGTATCTTGAAGGTCATCTTGACCGTCTGGAGGCCATTTTGACCCTTTCGGGCCCTCTTGGAGGACGTCTTGGAGGGCTCTTGGGCCGTCTTGGAGGCCTCTTGCGGGCCTTTTGGGCAGTCTGAGGCCATCTTGAGGCCATCTGGGGCCGTCTTGGGTGCATCTTGGGATCATCTTCGCTGTCTTGGAGGCCTTCTTGGCCGTCTTGGAGGCATCTTGGAGGCCATCTTGGCCGTCTTGGAGGCCATCCTCGGCGTCTTCGGGGCCATCTTGGGCCGTCTTGGGCTCTTCTTGGGGCCCTCTTGGGGGCCTCTTGGGCTGTCATGGGGCTATCTTGGAGGCCTCTTGGGCGCTCTTGGGACGATAGTGGGGACCTCGTGGGCCGTCGGAGAGCTGATGAGAAGAACATGCCAACATCCTTCAAAAACCGTAGGACAATTCATGATGTTTGCCCTTTCGGGCCTTCCTGGAGGGCGTCTTGGAGGCCTCTTGGGGGCCTCTTGGCCAGTCTGAGGCCATCTTGGAACCATCTTGGGCCGTCTTGGAGGCTTCTTGGACGAACTTGAAGGCATCTTGGACTCTCGGGCCGTCTTGGAAGCCATCTTGGACCATCTTTGGCGACTTGGAGGCCATCTTGGACCATCTTAGAGGCCATCTTGGGCCAACGTGAGCATCTTAGAGGCCATCTTTGGCCGTCTGGCGCGGGACGACCGACGACCTGGAGAGTTTACGGGTCCTTACTCCGTGCCGGCGGGACGGGCCGAAGGCCCAGTGGGCGTTTTACAATAACCAAAATCGAAAGGGTTTAGTACGCCGGGCACCCCTGTGGCAAGCCAACAGGGGGCGTCGGATGACGGAAAGCGCGCGTAGCGTGCGATCCGTTAGTCGGGAGAAACGAAACTAAGGGGAGTTTGAGGGGGTGGCATCTGCATTGTGGGATCTAATGGCCCGCCCTTTTCCCCGTGAATGGAGCCCTTAACATGGAAAATCGGGTGTTTTTCTGGCCCGCCCGTTTCCCTGTTAACGGACCGTTAGTTTTTTGTTTTGTTTCGCTCGGGCACCTTTTTTCCCTGTTAACGGAGCCCTTAACAGGGAAAATGGGCTGCTTAACAGGGGAAATCCATTCCTTTTCCTTGTTCAGGAGCCCTTAACAGGGAAAATCGTGTGCTTGACAGGGAAAATCGGGTGACGGACGCTCGGGCACCCTTTTCCCTGTTAACGGAGCCCTTAACAGGGACTTAACAGGGAAAATCGGGTGACGGAAGCGTTTTTTCCCTGTTAACGGACCGTTAACAGGGAAAAGAGTTCCTTGTGAACGGACCGTTAACGGACCCTGAACACTGCGGCTCCCAAGAGCGAGCAGTGACGTTAACAAGCTGATCAGACCACGGCTCCCAACACAGATCGGTGACGTAACCAGTTCTTGACACCAGGGCCCGAAACGGGCGGCAACGTAAGCTCCGCGTAAGCTCCGCATAGGCTTCGCGTAAGCGCGTAAAGTCCTTGTCAATTTGAGGTACCTTCAAGACAGCCCATGAGAGGCCAAGCGTCTTCCAAGACGGTCCAAGATGCCTCCAAGACGACCCAAGAGGCCAGAGGCCCGTAAGATCGCCCCAAGATGGCCCAAGATACCCCCAAGACGGCCCCAAGACGTGTTCGAACATCTGCACGTATGCAGACGGCTTCAACGGCCTCCAAGACGGCGTAGAGAGGCCCAAAGGGTCCCGAGGACGGCCCAAGAGCGATCGAGATGGCCCATGACGGCCTCAATACGGCTCAAGAGGTCTCCAAGACCCCCCCCGATGGGCGGTCTAAGCGGGAGCAAAAAACGAAATTAGGGCTTTCGCCGCCGGGGGGGCGCCCTTGGCCCCGCCCTACCTGCATAATCTCTTCGCCAGCTTAAGGCACCTCCAAGACGGCGTGAGAGAGGCCCAGACGGGACCGAAGACTGCCCAAGAGCTATCCAAGATAACCCAAGACGGCCTCAGCACAGCCCAAGAGGCCTTCAAGACACCCCAAGCGGCACCCGAGAGGACCCCCAAAAGTGCTGAAGGACGAATGAACCATTGTTGCCTTTAGGTTTATGAAGTTTTCCGGGCTCCTCGCCTTTTCGGGCAAGAACGGCCCGATACAGCTCCAGAGCTCCCCGAGATTGTGCCATGACGGCCCGAGAGGCTCCCAAGAGAGCCCGAGGACGGCCCAGAAGGGCCCCAAGGGGGCCTAAGAGAGCCACCAGACGGCCCAAGGAGGGCCTGGGAGACGCCCAAGATGCTCCTGAGAGACAGTAACTATGTCGTCGTCATCATCATCAGCAGTACTATCCTAATCTTCATTCGTGTTTTATCGCGTCCTTGTGTCTTCCCGAGATACCAACACGCCCCGGTTCCCCCTCAAGAGGCCTCCTGCAGCTTCGAGATAGCCCTAGAGGGCGCCCAGTATGCCACCAAGATGCCCCAAGAGAGCCTCCAGACGGGGAGACAGAGAGAAAGAACGGGCAAGCCAGTGACATCTCGCGCTCTGAAAGTAAATGCGCTTTCCGTCCCCATGTCAAGCAGGTCTAATCGCCTTCGGCCCATCCCGCCACCGTGCCTGGGTGTGGGGAGTTCTCAGGGATGCTTCCTGGAATCTCGTCGGAGCGCTCTCGGGGGCCTCTTGGGGACAGTTTTGGGGTCTTTTTGGGAGCCTCTTGGGGCCTCTTGGGGGCCTCTTGGGGGCCTCTTGGGAACTCCTGGGGGCCCCTCGGGGCCGAAGGCTCGAAGTGTCTGCTCGGGTTCCTCATCTGGGCCCCCTCTTGGAGCCGTCTTTGGGGCCTCTTGGGCCATCTTGGGCGCCTCTTGGGCCGTTTGGGGGCCCTCTTGGGCAGTGTTGGGGCCCTCTTGGAGGCCTCTTGGGCCTTTTGGGGGCCTTCTTGAGCGTCTTGGAGCGATCGTTCGGCGACTCTGGGCCCTCTTGGACCGTCTTGAGGGCCCTTTTGGCCCGTCTTGGGGTTCTTTAAAGACTCCTCAGGGGTGCTTGAGGGATTAAGCAAAATACCTGAGAACACGCCCAATCCGTGCCGAGCGGCATGGTGGCGGATGACGATGATGACTTCACCTCTGCAACCTCGTGTTGCGTGTGTCCTGAAGCGTGTCCGCCGCCAGAGCCAATGATCCGCCCTGTGGTCTGTGAGGATTGGCTTGAACTTGTTAAGGTTCACGCTGCTGGCATCAATGCACCCGCTAGGGCGTCTCATTCGAATCTTGGTGGCATGGGTCCAGATTCGGCTAACCCCAGGGAGCTTAGATACTATGGAGTCGGGCTTCTTCCGAACGGGGTGCTGTACGACTTAGTGCTGGTCAATACAAGCGCTTATGTCCCCAGGAATACCAACTGGAACCAGGTTAACAGTGGAGGATGGGCGGTGGTGAATCTTCTTGTTGGGGAGAGGACAACCCTTAAGGCAGAGTTCGTGAGATACCACACCTTCTGTCCTGAAGTCCCATTGTCGCCTAAGATCACGGTCTGCGGCATTGACCACGCGCACGATGGGGAGAACGAGGTCTACTTTCTCGACGGCATCACCGCTATCTACACGGTTGACGACGACCTCGAGTATGATTTGGAATTGTACGATTTTGGGACTACGACATCTGAGAACCCAGTTCTACTGTCAGCGTACAACACAGAATCGGTTCAAACGAAGATTCCGGGCAGGACGTCCCGAAAGTATACTTCTAGCGCTGGTGGCAAATTTGGGATCAAAGTAACTTCTCAGATGTACGGCGCTGGTTGCCACATGCCGACTGGTCCCACGTTGACCAACGTTACTTGTTACGATCACACCGTGGACCAAGCGAAGCGGTGTTTCATGGTCGAGTTCAACAACACGAGCGAGTTCGAAATCGGTTTCCAGATTCTCACTTTCCATCCCGAAGATCACGTTCATATTTGGGGCCGCAACTTCCTCTTTTCTGGGACGTCCGATTATTTCGTGGAAGATGACGCCGCGACTTGTCTGCCCACGGCTAGAGAGTATTTCGAAAGTCTGGTCACCCCTGCACCAACGCCGTCGCCAACAGGATGCGTGGATACTGAGGCTACGAACGGTATGGGCAATGGGTGTGAGGTTTATGCGTACAGCAACTCAAACCCATGGGATGGTATTTGTTTCGACCCTTATTATGACGATGATGACTTCACCTCTGCAACCTCGTGTTGCGTGTGTCCTCAAGTGTGTCCGCCGCCAGAGCCATTGAACCGCACCGTGGACTGTGAGGATTGGCTTGAATTTCTGAATGTTCACGCTTCTGGCATCACTAAGCCCGTTAGGGCGTCTCATTCAAATCTTGGTGGCCTGGGTCCGCATGCGGATAAACCCAAGGAGCTAAGATGGTATTCAGTCGGGCTTCTTCCTAATGGGGTCCTGTACGATTTAGTAATGGTCAATACAAGCGCTTACGTTCCCGCGAACACCACTTGGAACCAGGTTCAGAGTGGAGGTTGGGCGGTGGTGAATCTTCTTGTTGGGGAGAGGACAACCCTCAAGGCAGAGTTCGTGAGATACCACACCTTCTGTCCTGAAGTCCCCTTGGTGCCCAAGATCACGATCTGCGACATCGATCGCTACCTACCTGGGGAGAACGAAGTCTACTTTCTTGACGGCGTCTCCGCTATCTACACGGTTGACGACGACATCGATTATGACTTGAAATTGTACGAGTTTGGAACTGCGACATCTGAGAGTCCAGTTCTGTTGTCGTCGTACAACACAGAGTCGATCCAAACAGCGATTCCGGGCAGGACGTCCCGAAAGTATACTGCTAGCGGTGGTGGCAAATTTGGGATCAAGGCAACCTCTCAGATGTTCGGCCACGGTTGCGACAACCCGACTGATCCCAATTCGTTGACCAACATCACTTGTTTCGCTGCCAACCATACAGTGGACCAAGCGAAGCGGTGTTTCATGGTCGAGTTCAACAACACGAGCGAGTTCGAAATCGGTTTCCAGGTAATTACCGTCCATCCCGAAGATCAGGTTCAGATTTTGGGCCGCAACTTCCTCTTTTCTGGGACGTCCAGCTACTTCGTTCAAGAGAACGCCGCGACTTGTCTGCCCACGGCTAAAGAGTATCTGGAGAGTCTGGTCACCCCTGCACCAACGCCTTCGCCAACATCATCTCCGACTCCGTCACCGACGCCCGCACCGACGCCTGCACCGACTTCATCTCCCACTCCGTCACCGACGCCTGCTCCGACGCCTGCACCGACGCCTGCACCGACGCCTGCGCCGACGCCCAACCCGACACAGGAGGGTGGGAGAGGAGGCGGATCGGAGCAGACTCCGCATTCAGAGCAGTCTTCCGCCCCTCTCGCCAGTGCAATGTCGAGTCTGATATTGTGGGACGGGTGATGTCTGTTTATGGGTGGTGAATAGAAGCATGAAGATGTGGAGAAGAGACAGGAGGAGGAGGAGGACGAGGAAGAGGAGGAGGAAGAGGAGGATAGGAGGAGAAGATGCGACGAGAATGAGGAGGGAAAGGATGAGGTGAAGTAGGATTAGGTGGAGGAGGGGTTTTTTATGGGTGAGAAGGAGGATGATGAGGAAGAGGAGGATGAGGAGGAGGAGGGGGAAGGAAAGGAGGAGGAAAGGAGGTGGAGGAGGACGTTCGCAAGATGCTCTGAGACGCATGTTCTTTTACATGCCGAGGGGCATGATTGAACACTGCATTCATTAAGTGGGCAGGTGCAGAAGGGGTTGTACCTTCTTCAGTTTTCGATCTCACTAAGCATCTTCCCTATCAATGGCTATGTGACAGACAGCCACAATGATGGCAGCTACAGCGACTATGCATATAGAGACTTTGCCGCAGCACACGCAGTAGCTCATGACAATAGTGGCTGTATCTGTGATGAAGCAGCGGCAGGCGCTGGGCAGACTGAAGTGGAGAGAACAGGAAAACATGACGACTGGTGTGTCGAGTTCAGCGACGGTGTGCAAGAGATGGGTGGCTGCCACTGGTGGTAGATAAACTTCCTCCCCGGAAACGATTCTGATGGCTAAGGCTGCTTTTGTGGTATGTCTCACAGCTAGCGCAATGCAGACATTTAGCCATCCTCGAGCAGCGGTGCAAGGTTCTATGATCATTCTACACATGTCTGTGAGCACAGCAAACGGTATCCACACTGCTACGCAAATATTCCGTATCACTTGTAAGGTCCACCATAACTTTCTATGATCGCATGTACTCTAAGATCAGGCAGATACTGTCCTGCTTCTCGGTTGTGGCGCTCGTGCTCAGACCGTTTGCCTTCAGGATGGCCTGGACCTCTGGGCCTGTCATGTCACTCCGGGCTCACCCGCCAGAGATGCTGCGCATTCTGGGTCCGTCTTCGGCCACTCGGTCATGTCCGATTTCGGGCTCAGGGCATCGAGCGCTTCCTGGTGTCGGTGGCGAGCGAGTTGGGGAAGTGAGAAGGAGAAGGTCTTCTCAGAAGGCTCAGAAGTTTTCTGAGCCTTTCCCGAAGACAAAAGAAACCTCTCCGAAGGCGCAAGGGGTTCTGAGAAACCCCGCCGCCTTCTGAGAATACCTTCTCCATTTCACTTCCCCCCCCTTGTTTGCCGCCAATGGTAGACCATGTGCTTCTCGGTGTTGGCGCCCTTAGCTCTGGGCAGCTTCAGCTTTTTCTTGAGCCCCGCACGGGCCAGTCCGGCGGCCGAGCTCGGGCCGTCATCGCTTGAGAGACCGTCCGTGCTTCTTCGGGAAGCGCCTCGCTTCGTCGATCTCCGGGGGATTCGTGGAGGGAGGGGGTTCGCAGAGTGAGGGGCCCCGTGGAGGGAGGGTCATCTCAAGGTGGGGCTGGGGAGCGGGCCCAGCTGGATGCTCCTGTTTGGCGCGTTTCCTTCTTCCAGGGGCCGTTCGGAGCGATTTTCGTTCCAACCCTACCTTGGCCCCAACCCCACCTTTGTTCCCTCCCGATCGGTGCCTCCATGCTTGCTTCATGGACTTCGCAATCTTGGCCATGAAGCACATGCTGTGGGACCCGCACTTGTCAGATGAGGATGTGGCGCTCGAGGGCATGAATCCATGAGAGGTCGAACTGCAGGTGTCGGAAACAATTCAGCAACATTCACGCGTAACACATGGTGTGAACTCGTCCCCCCTCCCCCGAATGCAATGTTGGGCTCGGATCTCCTGAGTTCGAGTGTCCGACCAGCGATGCGTATACGTGCCAACTTTGAATTGCGGGGGGAGGGGGAAGTGTTGCTTGTTTTTTCCCTCAACCATCCCACCAACCCTTGGGGCTGAGTTGGTCAAACGGGTTCTTTCTTCCCTCCTTCCAAAAACCCTCTTCCCTTCGGGGATGGGGTACCCTCCCCATCCCCCCCTGGAGGTCTTCTGGGGCGGGCTGCGATCGGCCAGGGCGTCCAAGGTTGTCCAAGGTGGCTCCACGAGGGCCTCCGATGCTCCAATGGCCTCCAAGGCGGCTCAACGTATTTTGTCTCAACCGTGTCACACTTTTGCTCCGTTCTGCAGGCCGGCGGCGGCTTCCAGCAGGCCGCCGTTCGGCGGTCCGCGCATGTTGCCGCGTCCTCCCTGATTTTCGGTTCATTTTTCGTCGGGGGGTCTTGCAACGTTCTGCTCAGCTTCGTGTGCTGGGGGCCGCTTGCGGGCCCCAGGGCCGTCAAGTTTGGAACTGGGATGAAAAGATATCCCTTTGGTCGTCGTCGTCCTCCTCCTCCTCGCATCCAGGTCCCGAAGCCAGTCCTTTGGATGCCGAAGTTTAGGACAGAGGCCACGGTCGAACATATCAAAGCGGCGAGCGGGGGGGTTTCCCTTCACGCGGGAGTTTCCCTTTGCCGCGCTGTCGGATGCCGGGCCGCGCTCCCGCGTGCGAACGTCTCCGTTCGATAGCTGGAAAGTTTAGTTCCCTGTCGGGTGCGGGGCTTTCCCGCTCGGGCGCGGCGGATATTTTTCATTCGCCTTGTCGGTGCAAGCGTGGCCGCGCAGGACCGGGGCGTGGCGCACACCCCATGCGAAAAAGGCCACCTGGAATGTCGCTCTGGTTCTGGCGCCGCGCGCATTCTTCCCGAGAGTCTTGGTCCCGTGCGGGCGCGGCGCGTATTTTTCGCTTGCCATCTCGTCGGGCGCGGGCCCGCGCGGGACCGTTCGTGTTTGTGCTGGTCTGGGCGCCGTACGCACCTTCAGCAGCGCCGATTGTGCTTCCTATGATGCGGGAATGCGGGTGGGGATGGTTATGGTGTGCTCGTGCGGTCGAGCTGGCTAATTTGATTTCTCCCCCCTTTTCCTCCCGCTCCCTTCTCCCTCCTCCCTCTTCCCTCCTCCCTCCTCATCCTCTTTCTCCTGCCCCGCCCCCCCTACTTTAGGGTCCTGTATAGGGTCCAGCAAACGTGAGGTATGCGCAGGACAGCACGGGCTTTGACCAGGAACGCATCGACCCACGGATCGTTCCAATCTCGAATTGCATGCTGATATGTTTTTCTCCTTCTACTTCCTTCTTCTTCACCCTGATTTCTCTATCCCCACTCCCTCTCCTCGCTTCTCTCTTCTTTCTTCCCTGTCCTTCCTCTCCCTGCCTCCGACAAGCTCCTCCCCCTCATCTTCCGTCCTCGTCATTCTCCCTTCCTTGAATCCCTTCTCCCTCATTCCCCTTCTTCCGTCCTCTTCCACAGCAGCAGCGAACCAGGAGGAGGAGGAGGAAGAGGAGGAGGAGGAGGAGGAGGAGGAGGAGGAGGAGGAGGAGGAGGAAGAGGAGGAGGCGGGGGAGGAAGATGATGATGATGTTGATGAGGAGGAGGAGGAGGAGGAGGAGGCGCCGTCAAGGCACCCACCGCTTCGCCCACCAGCGAGCCCACAGCTGCACCAACGGGTGCGCCGACACCGTCTCCGACCTCCTCTCCGACGGCCGCACCGACAGCCATGCCGACGCCTGCCCCGACGGCTGCACCGACACCAACTCCAACCCTGTTTCCGACGCCCGCGCCGACATCTGCGCCGACGCCCGCCCCGACAGCTGCGCCGACATTCCCGCCGGTCGGTGGCATAGGGGGTGTGGTCAACCCACACGCGGTTGGCGACCCGCATTTGGTCAATGTGCACGGGCAGCACTTCGACCTGATGAAGCAAGGCGTACACGCGCTTCTTCACGTGCCTCTCATGGCAGTCGGGGGCTTCGGTGTTCGATCATGAACCCGTTGTTGAACGCAACCATTCAGTTTTCGCGTGCCGAAGACAGCTTGAAGCCGCCAACGACTGCCAGCAACCGCCGAAGACCACCGAATAGCTTCGAAAACCGCCGGAAGATCGCCGAAGACCGCCGAAGACGGCCCAGGAGCGATTGGTAACTAGGGGTCCACGGTCGAACACGTAAGGTGCTTGCCTCCAGGGTGCCCTGGGTTTCTTGTTGCTGTGGAAGGCGTGGCGTTCCCACACCAAAAAATCAATGGACGTCCTGGGGTCTCAGGGTGGGGTTTCTCGTGGGAGGTTTCTGGTGGACTGGCCTCCACTGTAAAACAAGGGGTCCATGGTCGAACACGCAAGGGGGCAAGAGAGCGGCACGGGCATACGCTGCGAACTTCGGACGCCCCCTGACGGCAGCTTTGTGCTGGCCTTCGGCCCCTCTCCCCGCACCCCTGTGCGGGGCGCCTTCGGCGGCGCACCTGGCGCACTTCGCGCGGCGGGGAGCGGAGGAGGTCCAGCCTTCGCTGACGTCCGAGTTTGATACGCTGACGTAGCTTTCTGTCCCGCCCAGGCATCCCGATCCAAGGTGCTCCTCCACGTGGACGCGGACGCCCAGCGGGTGGGGGGCGCCTGCGCGGACACGTACTTCATGAGCATCAACATCACGGGAAATCGGGGGTGGACAGAACCCCCACCCTGACGCGTCGATTCGTGAACTGTCCGTGCTCGGTTCTCGAGAGGGCCCCGCGGCCTCCATTTTCCAGGCTTGCGTCCGCCAGGTTTGGGCCCGAGGTCGTTTTCACTAAACCATGTTTTGCTACAGGGCGTTCTGCAAGGACCGACCACAACGCCGTTTAGCTTTTTTTGGGCCCTTGTTTTATTTTTCATTTCGTTGTTCGTTGTTGTTTCGTTTCATTTTTCGTTGTTGCTTCAGACGCCCCGTTTCGTCGTTCTTTTTCGTTTGACACCCGCTTCGTTTTACACGTTCGTTTTAAACGTTGGGCCTCGTTTCGCTGTTCATTGTGAATGCCATTTCGTTTGAAACATCGTTTTGGTCGGCCCCTGGGGTTCTGTCCACCTCCGAGGCAAGATGGTGGAGCAGAAGATCCACGCGCTCGGACGTCCCTCCGGCACGGGCCTCTCCTACCGAGCGGGCACGGGGGCGGCCCACACGGGCACGAAGTGGATGGCCTTCGGGAGGATCTCCCTGAAGGTGGTGCACGGCCGCACCAAGACAGGCCGGCGGCGCGCATGCGGGGGTGCCGGGTGCCAGAGCGGGCGGCCTGCAACAGATGTGTTGGGATTCGGTGATTTAGCCTCAAGGCGGGCATGTCCTTTGACAGGAGGAGTATTCAAACATGCAACAAAAGAACAACTCTGGGGACGACTTTTCGATTGTTTTTGACTGTTTTGGAATACTTGTTGACTATTTTTTCATCCACAACTCCCTGTAGGAGGACGTGCCCGACCTAAATTTAGCCGGCTGGGCCGCAGGGAGTCTGACGTCCCATCCCTGCCCGATCTCGCGCGGCCGGCAGGTTCGGGGCCAACTCGCCCTCAAGCTTCGAAGGAGGAATCGGCACCTTCGTGGAGGCCTCCAGGAAGGCTTCTAGGAAGGCAGAAGATCTTGCAAGAGGCAGGGCGTCTTCTCAGAAAGCCGCCTCCCTCGTCGTGCTCCATCCGCGGACGACGTGTGTGCACCGTACCGCGTTGGCGTCTCCGGAGGCGACATCAGTCCTCGACCCAAGAATGGCACGCTGCCTAGTTTCGTCGGCTCCCAGGGCCGGAAAAACTGTGCACCGTGCTGCGTGTCGCAGGGGGTTCCAAACATGGTGCGGTATATGGGCGCGGTTGCCGTACGCCAGAGACCCGTCCGCTCAAAACAGCCTCCGGGCATCCTTGCCTGGCAAGTCTCTCGAGCCGAGGCGGGCCGCGACCCTCTTGGGGCGAGGAGGTCCGAGAGGGGTGCTACGCTACGCTACGCTACTCCCCATCGGCCCGAAGGCCGTGCCAATCTAGAACTCGGGGGGACAATCTCGGCCCGTGCATCCAGCACCCAGGCGATCATGTGATCGTCGAGGGGTGCGGCGGGCTGCAAACGGGCGAGCCAATGCCAGCCCCCGCAGTTCTTGGCCCCATCGCCGAGGACTGGCCGCCGTCGCCGCCGCCATCGTCGTCGCCGTCGTCACCATCGCCGCCGTCGCTGTCGCCCCCGGCGTCGCCCGCCAGGAGGAGGAGGAGGAGGAGGAGGAGGAGGAGGAGGAGGAGGAGGAGGAGGAGGAGGAGGAGGAGGAGGAGGAGGAGGAGGAGGACTGTCAGGCGTGGCGTACCTGAACTTCTTCGCCCGCAACCTGAAGCACGCGGGCCACCTCGTGGGCGGGCTTCTCGGGGAGGACGACCACGAGGAGGCGGCCACCACGAGCAGCGCCTGCAGGCGCGTCATCGAGAGCTGAGAGCTGGCACGGCGACCCCGGCCCGCCCCCTCTCCCGCCCCTTTCGTGGGGTCGAAGAGGGAGGTGGAGGAAGAGGGGTCGGGGGAAGTCAAGTGTACACCAGCGCCGATCCTGGCCAGGCCGATCCTGGGCCAAGTATCGGTGCACATGATCCAGGCTCTGGCCCCCGCTCTCATGCTATTGTCTTCGGCCCCCCACCCCCGCGCGATGGGTCCCCCGCCTGTGGGTGTGGCGTGGGCGTCGTGCTTCAGGGAGCGGGAGGTCGTCCGTGTCCAGGAGGGATCTGGAGGTCGTCGTCGTCGTCGTCGTGGTCGTTGCCTCGTCGTCGTCGTCGTCGTCGTCGTCGTCGTCGTCGTCGTCGTGCTGGTGCCCCCCCTTCCCCTGTGGGTGTGGGGTGGTTCGTCGTCGTCGTCGTCGTCGTGCTAGTGCCCCCCCTTTCCCTGTGGGTGTGGGGTGGTTCGTCGTCGTCGTCGTCGTCGTCGTCCCGCCCGATCCCATCTGGGGGGGGGGACTTGTGGAACTCTGGGGCCCATCCCATCTGGGGGGGGGTGGGGCGGGCGGGCCTGTGAGCCCTCGACCGGGGGTCATATATGCCTTCCTGGCCAAGCCGGGGGAGCGGATGCACCGGTCCTGGGCCCAGAGTCGGCCTGGCCAGGGTCGGTGTAGGTATATAGTCGGCGCCCTCATTGGGGGTAGGAGGAGGATGAAGGATGATGATGATGGATGATGATGATGATGATGATGATGATGATGATGATGATGATGATGATGATGATGATGATGATGATGATGATGATGATGATTATGATATGATGATGATGATGATGATGATGATGATGATGATGATGATGATGATGATGATGATGATGATGATGATGATGATGATGATGATGATGATGATGATGATGATGATGATGATGATGATGATGATGATGATGATGATGATGATGATGATGATGATGATGATGATGATGATGATGATGATGATGATGATGATGATGGTGGTGGTGGTGGTGATGATGATGATGGTGGTGGTGATGATGATGCTGATGATGATGCTGATGATGATGCTGATGATGATGATGATGGTGATGATGATGATGGTTGTGGTGATGATGATGATGCTGATGATGCTGATGATGATGACGATGTTGATGCTGCTGATGATGATGCTGATGCTGAGGATGCTGATGATGACCATGATGATGATGATGATGATGATGATGATGATGATGATGATGATGATGATGATGATGATGATGATTGCTGATGATGATGATGATGATGATGATGATGATGATGATGATGATGATGACGACGACGAGACGACGACGACGACGACGACGATGATGATGATGATGATGATGATGATGATGATGATGATGATGATGATGATGATGATGATGATGATGATGATGATGATGATGATGATGATGATGATGAGGAGGAGGAGGAGGAGGAGGACGGGAAGGAGGAGGAGGAGGAGGAGGAGGAGGAGGAGGAGGAGGAGGAGGAGGAGGAGGAGGAGGAGGAGGAGGAGGAGGAGGAGCGCTCCCTGACGGACGAGGTCCTTCGGAAAGGGATGGCGGAGGAGTACTCCAGGGCTGCCGCCCTGCTGAGCAGCCCGGGGCTCGCGCCTCTGACGCCCGACACGGCTGGGCAGCTGCAGGCGCTACTCCAGCCGCGCCCCGCCCCCGCGCTGCCCCCGGCGGCGCCGCCGCCAGCCGGGCCCCCGCCGCTCTCCCACAGAGCCTTGAAGAAAGCGCTGCAGGCAAGCCCCCGGGGCAGCGGCGCGGCGGCTGGCGGCGGGCGCTTCGAGCACTGGCGGGTCGTGCTCGCCCAGCCCGCGGCTCTGGCGGCCTTCTGCGGCGTGTGCGACCGCCTGGCAGAGGGCCGGGCCCCGGAAAGCGCCGCCGCGGCCCTGGCGCTGGCGAAGCTCACGCCGCTGCGAAAACCAGGCGGCGGGGTCCGCCCGATCGCCGCGCCGAGCATCTTGCGGCGGCTGGTGGGCCGCGCGCTGGTGACCCCTCGGAAGGAAGCCTTGGCCGAGGCACTCGGGAGACAGCAGTTTGCCGTGGGCACTGCTGCGGGCACCGAACTCTTAGCCCACACTGCGCGGGCCCTGGCAGAGGCGAACCCCGACTTGGTGTTAGTTGCGCTGGACGCCAAGAACGCCTACTGCTCCGCCAGCCGCGAGGCCTGCCTCCGGGGCTTGAAGGAGGTAGCGCCGGAGCTGCTGCCTTACGCCAGTCTCCTCTGCCGCCGGGAGTCCTTGTACTATTTCTGGGACGCGGCTGGGGTCTGCCACCGCCTGCGGGCCACGAGCGGGGTAGACCAGGGGGACCCGCTGGCGCCGTTGCTTTTCGCTTGCGGGTTGCGCCCCCGCCTGCCAGCCCTCGAAGACGCTCTGCGGGGGGGGGCCCAGCGCCGGGGGCTGAACCCAGACGATGTGCACGTCCTCGCTTACCTGGATGATGTCGTCGTGCTGGCCCCGTCGGCGCTCGCGGGCGAGGTCCAGGCGACGGCGCAGCAGGCGCCGGGCGGCTTGGGCTTGGAACTGGAGCAGCGAAAGACGCAGGCCTGGTCTGCTGGGGCCCCCTGCCCTCCAGGGCTGGAGGAGCAGTGGCGCGCGGAAGGCCTGACCCTCGTGGGGGTGCCCCTGGGCGGGCCTCTGCCTCCTGGAGGGCTGCCGGGCGAAAGCGACGCGCGCCGGGTCGACCTTGGGACGGCCGGCTACGCGGCGGCGCGCTGCGCGGAGACGGCGGGGCGAGCGGCGGAGCTGCTGGCCAAGCTCGCGGCCCTCCCGGCAACGGCCTCGCCGCACCTGCCGGCCGCGCAAACGACAGGGCTGCTGCTCCGGCACTGCGGCGGCAGCAAGCTCACGCACCTGCTGCGCACGAACGCGCTGGCAGTCTCGGGGGCGGCCGCCGCGGCCTGCGACGACGCCCTGCTCGCGGCCTACGAGGCGCGCGCCCGCCTCGACCCGCTGACGGAGACGCAGCAGGCGAAGTGCCAGCTGCCGCTGCGGCTAGGAGGGCGCGGCCTCCGGAGCCAGAGGCAGCTGGCGCCGGCAGCTTGGGCCGGCTCCTGGGCGCAGAGCTTGAGCAGGGTGCGGGAGCGCTCTGGGCTGGCTTGCTTAGACGACCTCGACTCTTGCGCCCTACCCCTAGCTGGGGCTTGCCGCGACGCTCTCGCCGGACTCGCCCAGCTGCCTCTGCCGCCGCCTCGCCCTGGCGCGGGCGCGGCCGAACTGCCAGCCTGGCGGGAACTGGCCCAGGCGCCTCGCCCAAAACTCCAAAAGGCCTTGACAGCACGGATTGACCACGAAAACTAAAACTCCCTGCTGCAGGCCTTGGAGCCGGAGGAGCGAGCCCTGTTCCGCTCCTGCGGCGGGCCGCACTCGAGCGCTTGGCAGACTGCTTCCCCGGGCGCGGACGCGCATTGGCTCGACGACGCGGAGTGCTGCAGTGCCGCGCGGACGCTCCTGAGCCAGGCCGCAGCTCCGCCTGGCGCCACCTGCTGCAGCGCCACCCGAACTGGCGAACGGGCCGGCCAGCGCTGCGGGGAGCCGCTGGACAGCCGGGCGCACCACGCCTGGCGCTGCGCCCGCGGGGGCGGGCTGAAAGCGCGCGGCGGGGACCTGGAACGCGCCTGGGCCCGCATTCACGCGGAGTGCGGGTACCGCGTGGAACGCCAGACCCACGTCCCGGCCTGGGACCGCTGGCGCTGGACCTGCCCAGGCTGCGGCGCGAGCTGGGCGACGCCTGACCGGCCGGCAGGCCCCTGCGCCACCTGCGGAGCCGGGCTGCGGGCGGAGCGAGAGGAAGCCATCCTCGACATCGAGGTGCAGCGGGCGGACCGCCCCCGTTTGTACTTCGACGTGGCAGTCCGCTACTGCGTTCCTGGGGGCGCCGACGGCCTGGCAGCGGCGGCAGGGCGTAATGGCGCCGTCAACGCAGCGGCAGAGGCCGACAAACGCCGCCGCTACCCCTCGGGGCGGACCCCGTGGGGCATGGTGCCCCTGGCGCTGGAGACAGGGGGGCGCCACGGGCCGGCAGCCCTGCGGCACCTGCGCGAGCTCGCCCGAGGGGAGGCGGCCCTCCTGGGCGACGACGCGGCCGCCCCGGCAGCCGCCAGCGCCCTGATGGCCCGGTGGGGCCGCGAGCTCAGCGTGGCCCTCCACCGGGCCACCGCCCGCCAGCTCAGGACGGCGCTGGGCGCGGACCGCGCGGGCGCCGGCCGGGCGGCCGAGCTGCGGGCGGCGGCGGAGGGCTGAGCCGGCGCCGGGGCTGGTGTTCGCCGTCTCCTACTGGGTCGCCCCGGTCGCGTACTTCATCGTCGCGTGCCCGGAGGAGTTCAGAGTGCGCGGGCGTGCTTCGACTGTCTCTCATGCCTGCAGGAGGAGGAGGAGGAGGAGGAGGAGGAGGAGGAGGAGGAGGAGAAGGATGGAGGATGAGGGGAGGACGATGAAGGACGAAGAGGAGGAGGAGGATGATCCTCCTCTTCCTCCTCCTCCACCTCTTCCTCCTCCTCCTCCTCCTCCTCCTCCTCCACTTCCCCCTCCTCTTCCTCCTCCTTCCTGCTCCTCCTCCTCCTCCTAGCTTCCTGTGCGCAGCCGCAGCGCCGCGGCGTAGCCTCCCAGGGCCACGGCTCCCCCCCTGCGTCGGGCACGCTTGGCGCCGCCGAGGCGCCCGCAACAGCCGGCCCCTCGAGGAAGCCTTTCGCCGCCACCGCCGCCGCCGCCGCCGCCCGGAGCGCGCCGGCCTCCGTGTTAACACGCTGCGGGCTGCGTGGTGCGCATCGGAGCAGCGAAGCTCCTGCGGGCTGGTTCGCACGCGCAGGAGGACCAGCCTCAAGCGTGCCCCTGTCCCTGAGACTGGCTCGGCGACGACATCGACGAGACTCCCTCGGCTTGCGGACGGGGGCATCCCGACGATTGGCCACCGCCTCGGGCTGGTCGCTTCTGGAGGCCTCGGGTCGCCGCCGCTGTCGCCGTCGTTGTCGTCTTCGTCGCCGTCGCCTTCGTCTTCGTCGCCCTCGCCGTCGTCGTCGTCGTCGCCGTTGCTTCTCGTCGGCGTCGCCCTCGTCGTCTCCTGTCGTCGCCGTCGTCCTGTCGCCCTCCCGGCTGCTCCCCCCCCGGGGCGTCTCCTCCCGCCGCCCTCCTCCCTCTCCCCGTTTCCCTCGCCTGGCTGGTGGTGGTGGAGCTGTGGCGGGGTGGTGGAGGACGACGAGGTTCCCTGTTTCGTTGCCGCCAGTTGGCAGCACGCGCGCTCGCGCTCGCGCACTGGCGCTCCGCCATTTGGTGGCGTGGCAGGCGCGGCTCCCAGGGGGCCCCTACAACTGTCTCGCATGTAGCGACACCTGGCCCCCCTGGGAGCGGGCGCGCGCGCCGGGCACTTGCCCCACTGCCAGCGCCCTACTCGGGACTGCTCATGCCTGCCCTTTGCCCGGGGCTTCGGCACCAACGCGCCCAACTTGGGCGCGCCTCAACCAGAACCAGAACCAGGAGGAGGAGGAGGAGGAGGCGGAGGAGGAGGAGGAGGAGGCGGGGGAGGCGGGGGAGGCGGGGGAGGCGGAGGAAGCGGAGGATGATGATGATGAAAGACGATGATGATGTTGCTGATGATGATGTTGCTGATGATGATGCTGGTGTGGATGATGATGATGATGATGATGATGATGATGATGATGATGATGATGATGACGATGACGATGGCGACGATGATGATGCTGCTGATCGTGATGCTGATGCTGATGCTGATCATGATGCTATTGATGATGGTGCTGATAATGATGATGATGCTGATGCTCCTGCTGCTGATGATGATGATGGTGATGTTGCTGATGATGATGATGATGATGTTGCTGATGCTGCTGATGGTGCTGCTGCTGATGATGCTGCTGCTGATGATAATGATGATGCTGATGATGATGATGTTGATGCTGATGCTGCTGATGATGATGATGCTGATGATGTTGGTGTTGATGACGATGACGATGATGATGATGGTGATGATGATGATGCTGATGATGCTGTCGATGGTGATCATCATGATGATGAGGAGGAGAATGAGGAGAAGGAGGAATATGATGCTGATGATGATGATGTTACTGATGAGGCTGCTTCGGATGATGATGATGCCGATGATGATGATGATGCTGATGCCGATGATGCTGATGCTGATGCTGCTGCTGATGATGATGATGCGGATGGTGATGATGCTCATGCTGATGAGGATGATGCTGATGATGATGATGATGGTGATGGTGATGATGATGATGCTGATGATGCTGACGATGATGATGATGATGCTGATGAGGATGAAGAGGAGGAGGAGAAGGAGGAGGAAGAGGAGGATGAGCAGGAGGAGGAGCAGGAGAAAGGGGATGACGATGATGATGATGATGATCATGATGATGATGATGATGTTGACGACGACGATGATGATGATGATGATGATGATGATCATGATGCTTCTGATCATAATCCTGATGATGATGCTGGTGACTCTGCTGATGATGATGATGACGACGATGATGATGATGGTGTGGATGATCATGGTGATGATTATGCTATGATGTTGATTCTGATGATGATGATGATCATGATGATGACGACGATGACGATGATGATGATGATGACGCTGATGATTATGGTGATGATGCTGATGACGATGATGATGATGATGGTGGTGATGATTATGGTTATGATGATGATGATTATGCTGATGATGATGGTTGTCGTGATGATGATGATGAGGCTTATGGTGATGCTGATGATGATGCGGATGATGCTGTTGATGATGCTGATGATGATGATACTGATGGTGATGCTGATGATGATGCTGACGATGCTGATGATGATGATGACGATGCTGCTAATGCTGATGCTGATGCTGATCCTGATGATGATGACGATGACGATGACGACGATGATGATGATCATAATAATGATGCTGCTGCTGATGATGTTGATGATGATGCTGATGATTCTGATGGTGATGACGATGATGGTACTGATACTGATGAAGCTGCTGATGATGATGATGCTGATGATGATGGTGACGATGGTGATGATGCTGATGCCGATGATGCTGATGCTGATGCTGCTGCTGCTGATGATGATGATGGTGATGCTGCTGCTGCTGATGATGATGATGATGATGCCGATGATTATGATGATGCTGATGATTATGATGGCGATGATGATGATGATGATGACGATGCTGATGATGATGAGGATGATGATGAGGATGTCGATGAGGATGATGATGAAGCTGCTGATGATGATGATGAGGCTGACGATGAGGACGAGGGCGATGATGATGATGATGAGGATGATGATGATGATGATGCTGATGCTGCTGATGATGCTGATGCTGATGATGACGATGATGCTGATGCTGATGCCGCTGCTGCTGATGATGATGAGGATGGTGATGGTGATGGTGATGGTGATGGTGATGGTGATGATGATGATGGTGATGATGATGATGGTGATGATGATGATGTTCATGATGATGATGATGACGATGGTGATGATGATAATGAGGATGATGATGATGGTGATGATGATGATGATGGTGATGATGATGATGATGATGATTATGATGATGAC
>CAUYUJ010016296.1:202788-225288 GCA_963575745.1 Prorocentrum cordatum
GAGGAGGAGGAGGAGGAGGACGGCGAGGAGGCGGTGGCGGAGGCGGAGGCGGAGGCAGAGGCTGCGGCGGCGGCGGCGGCGGCGGCGGCGGCGGAGGAGGAGGAGGAGGAGGAGGAGGAGGAGGAGGAGGAGGAGGAGGAGGAGGAGGAGGACGACCAGGACGAGGAGGACGAGGAGGACGAGGAGGACTAGGGGAGTGAACCTGGCAGGTGCCATGGTGTCTCGCACGTTTCATGCCTCTTCTAATTTGGATACGCTCCCCGGCTCCCCCCCTCGGCCGCGCACATGTCTCGTCTCAGGATGCGCTGGCCCCCCTCTTGGACGTCCCAGTCCTCCGATGGGGCTAGTTCCTGGGAGACTGCCTTCATCATCGACTCTGGCACTTGCTTGCGCGGGCCGGCCCAGCTGAATCGTTCCTGGTCCGGCTTAACCATACCAATCTGGCTCAATCTGGTTGGGTAGTTCTACAATCGTCATTTCATTTGGCCTCCCAGATCTCAATCGTGCACAGGGGCCTTCAAGATGTTGTTTCCCCATCGCTCCGCCCTCCTTCGTTTTAATCTTAGAAAGCGGGCCTGAGCTGGTCTACGCTGCAATCTGCCAGCCCTGCTCGTCTTCCTTCTCATGGCCAACTCTCGGCGCCCCTGCGCCGCTTCTTTGGGGCCACCTGCGTGTGGACCGTAGGCCGTTCCTTCCTCCATGCGTACTGTGCGTGTGTATCAAGACCATCATGTCGTCACTACCTCTAGCGACGACTGGTGGCGATCAGCTGCGGCGACTGGCTGCAGCTTCTAGCTGCTGTCAGAAAACAGTTTGACGGAGCAACCAGTTCACCGATAAACCGGTAAACCAGCACCCATCGCTCTAGAGTTTGGCTCTCAGTTCAGATGCATACTGGCTTGTCGGTTTATCGGTGTATCCATTGGTTTCCAGCACACGAGTTGGACTCTCCGTTCAGGTGGGCGTGGGCTCATCGGTTGATCGGTTGGGTTCCTGGATCGTGGTGTGGCAGGGCGAGGAGGACGGGGAGTTGGGAGACTGCAGCACAATCATTTCCAATATCACTTCCCGCGCACATTCCCGCACTCACACTCTCACGCGCACGCTCCCACGCACTCTCGCGCTCACGCACTTACTCTTTCACACGCCCACACTCACACACTCGCACACTCGCACTTTTACGCGTTCGCACTCACGCACACCCACTCACGCTCCCACTCAGACTCGCATCATCATTACTTGCCATGCGCACGCACGCACTCACACTTTTACAGCACCGCCCTCCACGCTCACACACTCACGCTTTCAATCTTGCACACGCCACACGATCAATCGCGCATGCACTTGCATTGACATGCACTCACACTCACGCGCGCACACCATCACCATCACCATCACCATCACCATCACCATCACCATCACCATCACCATCACCATCACCATCACCATCGGAGTACTGCGTGCTGGAGCTGTGCCGGGAGGCCAGTGGTGAGATCACCGAGGCATGGCCCGACTTCGTCGTTAGCTGGTCAGGCTTGCCTGCAGCGACGTGGGTGGACGCCACCGTGCGCTTGCCCGGCGAGTCGTGCCCAGCAGCGCGTATCATTTGCCACGAGGCCCGCAACGCGGAGAAGCGCAAGAAGGACCGGTACGGCGAGGCGGTCGTCCCGTTCAAGGTGGAGAACGAGAGCAGGCTCGGGCCTGCAGCGCAGCGTTTTGTCGCGGACATCGCCGCCGCAGCCCGGCGCGCTGCCGTCCTCTTTGGCGAGCCCGCGGGCCACCGGTCGGGGAAACGTATGACGCGAGTACGCCGCAATTCGGATTTGCCGATGCTTTTCCACGGTCCCGTCTCGGATTTTGAGGGTCCAGTTTCTATTTGATGTTTGCAGCGGGAGTTCGCGTCAAATTTCAGACGGGACCATCGTCATTTTCGCGATGGCCCCGTCTCAGTCTGCGAGCCCGAGTCTCACGTCCTGAGGCCCGCGAGCCCGAGTCTCACGTCCCCCCGAGCCTCGCAATTGAATTCCCGAAGCAGCTGTCCGCGAGGGCTTCCGCCGCCCTCACGTCGCGCCTCGGCGAGCTTCTGCTAGCGGCCGCGCAGGACGCCGACGCGGGGCCGTGGCTCGGCGCACGCGGGCTGCCGTGAATGGTCGACCCTTCGTTGCATTGATATACGGCGGCGTGTCGTTGCCAGGATACCGCCCGATCACCATCACCCTCACTCATCATCATTTATCATCCTCATCATCATCATCAACGTCATCGTCATCATCAACGTCATCGTCATCATCATCATCATCACCGTCATCATCATCATCATCATCATCATCATCATCATCATCATCATCATCATCATCATCATCATCATCATCATCATCATCATCATTTTCATCATCACCATCATCGCCATCGTCGTTATCATGTTTCGCGAACGCTAGCTATCGCGCGCCCGCGCTTGCAATCGCACGCGCACGAACACGCGCGCGCGCAGTTTTTTGGCGTCACGGCCCCGCGCGCAGCGACAGGGCGTCCGAATTTGGTGAAGAGAACGCAGCCCCACGCGCGCGCGCTCACACTCGCATTGTAATCGTTTCCCGCGCTCACGTGCGCACTCGCAATTTCACTCGACCGTCTTTCGACGCTCGCGCACGCGCGCGCGCTCACTTTTTCAGGCGCCGCGCTCCCGCGCGTGCACAGAGACACACAGACGCGCACGTTCGCATTAACATGCAGTCGTACTCACGTGCGCGCGCCATCGCCATCACCGTCGTCGTCGTGTCCCACGCACATGCGCGCAATCACATTCCTGTACGCCCGAGTTCGCACGCGAACGCGCGCATCCCGCACACTCACGCAGCTACGCCTTCACCCTCCCGCGCTACACAGTCACGCCTCCGCGTACTCGCATGGTCACGCGCCCATGCTGAGACGCTTTCACACGCGTGCCATCACCGTCGCCGTCGTTATCTTCATTGTTCACGCGTACGCACGCACGCGCTTTCGCTTTCATGTGCCGGCCGTCCCAACCCCACCCCCCGCTCGCACAGACTCATTTTCTCACGCGCCCGTATTCCCACACTCACAGTCAACAAAAAGATTTGGAGGAAGAGGACGAGGATATGGAGGATGATGTGGAGGATATCCCCTCAAGCAGCACTGGTAAACTAAAACCTCTTGAGTCTAGTAGGCGAGGCTCAAGAGGGGAGGGAGAGGGACGGACGCGACCTCAGATGATGACGACGACCTTTTGCCAAAGGGGCAGTGCTGCACCTCTGTGCCGGCGCCCGGCGCCCCGCGCGCCGGCGCCGTCTTCGGCCACGCGCGGCGGGCCACGCCGCCGCCGAGGCACTCTAGCGCCTCGGCGGCGCTGTAAAAGTCCAGAAAAGGGGCGGGTAGGGAGCCCTGCGGGGCTCCCAGGGTGGGCCAGCTTGGCCTTGAAAAGGCTTGAGCCGCCAAGCGGCTGCGAAGAGAGAGGGAGAGAGAAAGGGCAAGCAAAGAGGCAAGGGCAGGAGCAAGGGAACCACAAGTGGAAGCCCGCGCCAGTTCTGGAAGCGGGGAGATCCATCAGTTTTACCAAACATCCTAGATATCCCCTCAAGCAACACTGGTAAACGAAAACCTCTTGAGCCTAGTAGGCGGGGCTCAAGAGGGGGGGTAGAGGGACGGGCGCGACCTCAGATGATGACGACGACCTTTTGCCAAAGGGGCAGTGCTGCACCTCTGTGCCGGCGCCCGGCGCTCCACGCGCCAGCGCCGTCTTCGGCCGCGCGCAGCGGGCCACGCCGCCCCCCTCCCCCTGCGAGCGCACCACCACGCCGAACTGGCTGTAGTGGGTCGCGTAGTCGCCGACCTTGTCGGCGTAGAACAGCCCCGGCATCTGCGGCACGTTGCCGCGTCTGCCCAGCAAGGTGGGCCCGCAGGCGCAGGGCGGCACGCCGCCGGCGCCTGCGGTGGTTCTTCGTGCGCCCTAGGCGGCAGCCCTGGGCTGGCCGCCGGCTCCCCACGTAGCCGCCACCGCCGTCCCCCACGACGGCGCTGCCGGTTGCCGGGCCGGCGCGGCGCTCTTGCCCTCAGGCGCCAGCTGCTGCCGCGCCGCGCCCGGCTGCTCGCAAGCGCAAAGCTGAGCGCGAGCGCCAGGCTGAGCTCAGCCGGCGTCGCGCGGCCGCTCGCACGGCGGGTGCCGGCGGCGGTGGTTCCTCCTGCGCCCTGTGCGGCAGCCCTGGCTGGGCTAGCCGCCGGCGCCCCCTCGTAGCCGCCACTGCCGCCCCCATGACGGCGCTGCCGGGTGCCAGGCCGGCGCGGCGCCTGCCCACGGGCAGCAGCGGCCGCAGCGCGCGCCCAGCTTGTTCGCAAGTGCGAAGTTGATCGCGAGCGCCAGGCTGAACTCAGCTGGCGCCGCGCGGCCGCCCGCGCGGCGGTTGCCGGCGGCGGTCCACCGCTGCCCGCTCGGCTGCTGGCCGGCGGCAGCCCCGCACCTTAGTCACGATGCGGCCTCTGCTCCCCTCCACGGGGCCATTCTGGCGACCTGCGGTGCCCTGACGGGGCCACCTCCCGCGTCGCTTCGTTGGCCCGGCGGAAGCCCTGGGTCTCGTGCACGTACCTCACGCCGTTGTAGTGCACCGGGCCCATCACCCCTGCGTCGCAGTGCGTCCTCTGCGGCTGCTTGGGAGGCTTGTGCGCCTTCGGCGTCTGCTGCGCTGTGGCCTGCTGTGCTTCTGGCTCCGGCCTCTCCTCGTTCTTCTTGGCCATCCCGCAGCAGCAGCAGCCGAGCACCCCGATGCCCGCCGCAAGCAGCACTGCGATCGTGGCCACCACTTTCAGCGCCGTCTCCACTGGGAAGACGACCGCCGCCGTGCCCATCTGCGGCTCCCAGCGAAGCGTGGCCCCCTGGGCCCTGCTGTCGACTGCTGCCACTTCCTGGCTCTGTATCTCCCCGGCTGCCGTCGTGAGCACTGTCGCCACCAGCGCTGCACACAGCATGCCTGCGCGGGGGATGCGGGCTCTGCGGTTGCTGCCGCGCTCGCTGGCCGCCCCTCCGCGCCTTCGCTGCTGCCTGTACTGCCACGCAGTGCCTAGCAGCACCGCTGCCAGCAGCACTCCCGCTGCCATCGCCCAAGCCCCCAAGCCGACCGGGAGCACGAAGATCAGCAGGTTCTGGCTCTCCGCCGGGTCGACCTTGATCACGTAGCCGTCTGCGCTGCCAGCCGTAGCGGCGAGCGTCGTCACGGCCAGCGCCGCTCTGGGCCACAGCGGGGTCGGGCTCCTGCCCGCGCGGCGCTCGCCTTCGGCCGCGTGGGCCGGCGGCGCCGTGAGCTCGGACGTGTCTGTCGCCACGTCGGTCGAGATGCCGCGCATGGGCTCGTGGCTCTCCCGCAGGTCCCCGTGGAAGCTGTCGGAGGCCCAGCGCCCGAAGCGCTTGACGCGCTGCAGGTCGTCCACGGCGTGGCACATCGCTGTCTCGCCTCCGATGCGGAGGCCGTGCGAGCCGAAGCCCTCCTTCCTCGGCCCCGCGGCCAGCCCCGCGATCGCCAGGTAGTGTTGCACCTCCTCGCGGCGGATGGGTGCTCCGCTCGCCCAGCGGAAGAGCGGGGGATCCTCCTCGCTCCCTCGCAGCCTCTGTGGGTAGTGCTGCTCCAGCTGGCGGAGGGCAGCCACAGGGCGCAGCGACGTGCCTGTCTGATATTGATTCCTTACGCACCCCACATTGTACTGGTCTGTCTTCGAAGAGGTGATATGGAGCACCGCCTCCATCGCGTCCTTGAAGGTGCAGGGCTGGTTGTTGCCGTCGCGGCCCGTGAGGTCCACGCCGCGCACGACGCGCTCTCGTCTCCATGTCTTCCCAGGCTGAATCAGGTACTCTGACGCCCTCAACATGAGGAAGAGGGCCACCTCCACGGCGGCCCACAGGACCGCGGTGTCCATCTCGGGGAGGTTCGTCTGGTCCCTCAAGAAGCCTTGGAGCCGCAGGAGCATGCGTGGTGTCACTGGCCGCTTCCGCCCGCTCGGCCCCTGGCCTCTCTGGAGGCCGGCGAGCGTGGACCAGAGGCGGCCTCGGTGGAGTAGAGGGTCCGGGTATCCGACCACGAGGTGGGCGAAGCGCACCGCGAACAACTTCTGTTTGATCGTGCCTTCCGTGCGCTTCAGCACCTTGGCCAGCGCGACGACGAAGCCCAGCAGTGCCTCCTTGTTGGCGTGGCGCTCCTCGCGATCGCGTCCCTCCAGCCCTGGCGACTCTCCTTGGGCTGCCCTGAAGCCCTGCCACTGTCTCCAGCCGGTCTCATAGCCGGCGCGGGTTCCCTCGGACAGCCGTAGCATCAGCGCCTCGCGCTTCTGCTCTTCGATCCACCCGCCGTAGTCCTCCCCTCCCAGGGTCGGGTGGTCCGGCAGGGCGATGGCGGCTCGAGCTCGACCCAGCGCGACCGGCTTGACCAACCCCTGGGTCTCCACCTTCTTGCCCCGGTTGGGGCTCCGCTTCCGCCGCTTCTTGGGCGTGCTGACGGCTGCGTTCAGGTCCACCTCCTTGGCATCAGGAGGGGGCTCGGGACCCCGCGCGAGGTCCTCCTCGATTGCCTTGAAGCGGACGCCTTGGCTCTTGCGCCTCGCCTTGTGGGTGTCGTCGCTCAGCACCCCTGCGTGCTGGTCGTCCTCGGGGGTTTCGGCCTTCGCCCGGAGCTCGCCCCGTGCCCGGGCCCTGAGCCACCGCCGGGTCGTCTCCCAGGCGGCCGACTCCGCGGGGTCACGGCAGCCGCCCGCCCGCTGGGTGGTCTGCGACAGCGCGTCCACAGTGGCGCCCAGGACGGCTCTCGCCGTCTCGGGTGGCAAGGCCCTCGCTGCTTCTCGCATCAAAGTGGCCTCGGTGTCGCCCTGGGCCCGCCTCCTTACCCAAGTTGCTTGGTCGCCCCCCTGCGCGATCCAGACCTCCTCTGGCGACAGCGCCCTGATGCGCCCGCCGCTGCTTCCTGGGACATGGGCCAACGTTCCTCCCGGTCCGCCCGGGCCCTCTGTGGGCCAGCGAACCGTGCCGATCGGGCCGTCGATTGAGCAGACCAGGTGCTTCGTGCCAGCGAGCTTAAAGTGGCCGATGCCCTTGGGCAGCATGGGGTCGGAACCTCCTCGAGCTGCTGGGTCCCAGGTGACGTTTCCCTCGTCGTCGAGCCAGTGGTGATCGCCTTCGCTGAGCTTGTCCTTCAGCGCGTGCTTCGCCCCGTGGGGACAGCGGCGCGCCGGCGGCATGCGCATGCCCGCCAGGCTAGCGCCTGCCGGTCCCCGGCCTGCCACGATCAAGCTCCGAGCTCGGGCTGTCATGTCGCCGTAGTGGGTGCAGACGACCTCCAGGTCGTACGTGCGGTATCCCAGCTTGCGCAGCGCCTTGACGACGCGGGTCAGGTCGAGCTTGCCAGGGGCGTCGACCACGACGACCTGCGGCCTCGCCCGGGTGATGGCTGACACCAGTTTCTCGACTTCAAAGCCCTTCGGGTCCGGGGACAGCGTGCACATGATCCAGTCCACCCCCGTTGGGTTGCCTGTCGTCAGTTCACCACCTAGCTGCTCCCAGGCGCGCCCGTAAGTCCCCAGTGGGCTCCCGAGTTCAAGTCCCCGGCGCCCTTTGAGGGCGAGGTTGCGCGGCGCTGCTGCTGGAGTCCTCAGCGCCCGATGTCGGAGCGCTGACTCCGCAATGGGCCCTTCCCCCCCAGGCAATCGCAGGAGGTGCTCCTTTGCCTCGGCCAACATCTTCCCCCACTCCTCGGGCGGCTCGATGCGGGTCCACCCCTTGCGCAGGAGCTCGGAGTGGACCTTCTTGGCCTCCTCCCGCGACAGCCAGTCCGCGATGTCGTTGTGGTAGGTGCGGATGTACAGTGCGGTCGTGCTGAACCCGTGGCAAGCCTCTAGGCGCTGAGTGAGGCGAATGAGGTGCCGCGCGAGCGGGTGCTTGGGCCGCCTCTCGGAAATCCACGACCGTACCTTCATGTTATCGGTGACGTAGAAGACCAGCACGCCCCGCCACTCGCCACCCCTTGCGGCGGCCGGGGCCACGAACGCAAGCAGCTCCACGATGGCTATAGCCCAGTCCTTCTCGGCCCCCGGGTGGCTCAGCACGTCCTCCAGCTGGCGGAGGAGCGGGGCGGCGTCCACGGCCATGTAGTGGGGTGGCGCCGCTTTGCTGCCGGCCACCGCGCGCCCCCAGTCGATGCTGCCAATGGTCGCCGTGGTGGCGTCGCCTCCAGTCCATCTTGTCCGGGCGGCGGCTCCTGGGAGTGCCGGGCGCTCGCGCGGCCCTAGACAGGACATGAAGCTCGCTTCGAAGGTGGGCGCCCAGGCCTCGGGCGCGTCGAAGAGCACCCGCAGCAGCTCGAGGGTCTGGTCCCACTCGTCCCAGGCAAGGGCGATCTCCTCGGCGCTCCCTCGGGGCTCTGCCCATGCCGCCCCGAGCCCGCCACCGAGGAGGCGATCGATGACCGGCAGCTCGGGCTTGATAGTCGGCTGCGTGGCCACCCAGAACTGGGCGAAGCCCCTCAGCTCCTGGACGACCTTGATGGGGGCCCGACGACGCCCATAGCGGAGCTCGTCGATCGCCGGGAGGTGGGCGGCTTTCACGCACTTGGGCTCTGGAAGCCTCGAGCGCTGCTTGTCCACGTCCAGGTGGAGGCCCCAGACCAGCTGTTCTGCCTGGAAGGTGCCCTCCTCCGCCATCTTGTCAACGTTGATTGCGTCGTCACCCCAGACGCGCCTCATGCTCGTGTCGCAGTCGCCTGCGCTGAGCCAGGGCCTGAGACCGACCAGAGGCTCGACCAAGACGCCGTCGTCCATCAGCCACTCGGATGACCAGCGCACTGCGTCGTTGACTTCGGGGTTCGGCGGGCGGCGCCGCTCGCGGTCCCACTTGGCACTCCAGGCGAACGCCATGTACTCGCCAGGGGACCCCGACCACCCGAAGACCATCACGCAGTGGATCATGATCACGCGTGTGGCCAGGCCCGCGGCGTCGCCCGGGAGGGAGGTGCCGAACTCGGCCACATCCTCTTCGCGCACCCAGTGCCGCTTGAAGGCCCGCGAAACGTCCCTCTTGGCTATCACCTGCGGCGCACCTGGGTGGCGCGCGGACCACCAGAGAGACAGGTGCACGAGGGCTTCGTGCTTAGGCTGAAGCGCCGGCGGATGCAGCTCCTTGGGCGAGTCCCCATTGGCGACCCGCATAGCGTGTATGGGGCGCCCCTCGCTGCTCACCGTGCGGTCGGGCAGCATCTTAGGCACTCGCCCTGACGGGCTCTCGATGAGCTCCGAGGCGGACAAGGCCTCCTCGGCCTCTGGGGTGGCCCAGAGCACGGCGCCGTAGGATGTATCCTTCCAGGCTTTAGCGTACATCTCCAGGGCGTGGTCCCTCGCTGAAGCGTGGGGCTTGGCCACGGTGCGCCGCCTGGGCTGCTGCCTCCGTACAGGGGCACCCTTGCTCGCCATCTCCTGGAGGTACTGCCGGTGGTCCTCCTCCAGGGCTGCGCCGAACTCGGGATCGAGCACCCCTCCGAGAGGATTCCCGAGGACGCGCTCCCGCTCCTCGCGGAGCCGCGCCGCGGCGGTTTCCACGCTCCCCGCGGCGAGGAGCAGGCGGTTCCCCAGGCTCGTCACCTCCTTCACCAGCTCTGGGGCGAACTCGGCATGCTCCAGGCACCAGGCCAAGTACTCCTTGGCCTCCAGGGCTCCAGGGTGGGGCGCCGCCGGCGGCGCTGCTTGGCGCTCGCTCTGGCGTGCTTCCGCTCTGCTCTCGTGGTGCACGTCCTGGCGGGCATCCGCTGGCGGCATCTCGGGGCCTCCGCATCTGCGCCCGGGGCCCCTTGGGTCAGGGGCGGAGCTGCGCCCGCGGCTCTCGTCCGGAGGCGACCTCGCTCGCAGTCCACCTCGGGCGGCGGGGGCCATCGTCTCAGATGCGGACGACTCTGAGCCGCCGTGCGCCTCTCCGGAGGACCTCGCTCTCTCGTGGGGGTCCGCCCCCCCACCTTTCCTGCTGCTGCGGCTGCGGGCGCTGGGAACGCCCTGGCCCTCGTGCTCCTCAATGTAGGTCTTCTCGGTCTCGACGTAGATGGGGTCCAGGACCCCTCCCCCGGCATGCTCGTCTCGCGGGATGCCGAGGCTCTTCATCTTGACCTTCAATGTCTCGTGCTCCTCCACGTAGCGCGCCAGGATCTCGCCGAGCTGGCGAGGCTCCGGCGCCAGGGACGGGTCCGTCGGGTCGGCCCCGGGGTATTCTCGCATTGGCACGTCGCAGATCTGCCCGATCCCGTTCAGGTACAAGATGTCCGCGTGCTGGAGGTCGTAGCTCTTGCCACCCCTCCGTGCGTCGTTGAAGTTCCTGACGAAGCGCCGAGCGGCGTTGCACTTGTGGGCTCCCCCGCGACAGGCTACGCCCGGATGTGCCTCGGCGGCCCTGCGCCCTGCCTCGTCGGAGGTGGCCCCTGGGTCTTCCTCCGCCTCAGGTGGAGGGGGGGCCTCTGGGGGCTCCTGCGGGCTCTGAGGCCCCGGGGGGGCACTGGCGGCCCTCTGGTCCTCGCGCTCCTTCCGGCGCGCCTCGCGCTCGAGCCGGGCAGCGCGGCGGGCCTGGACCTCGTTGCGCCTGATCTCCAGCTGCCCGACTGCGTGCGCAGCGCTCCGCTCCTGGTCGCCGCCCTCACTGGCCACGCGAGCGTGTTGCCCCTGGGCCTCGGCGAGCTGCTCCTCCACCCGTCTCAGGGCACCTGAGCTCCTCGAGGTGCCCCCGCTGGACGGGGGGACTGAGCTTGCCCGCGCGCCGCCTGCTGCTGCAGCCACCTCGCTGAATGTTGGTGCTGGCATGCGGCTGCTGCTGGCTGCTGAGCTCGCCGCAGCCCCGCTTGGCCCCGCTGCTGCTGCTGCGGCCGAAGCCCGGTCAGCGATCCTGGCCGTGATCCTCCGCTGACCTGCCTGGGCGGTGGCGCCGGGTGCTGGTTGCTGATCTCGATTCCACCTTGGGCTCCAGCTGGTCCACTCCTTCGGCGGCTTCAACGTGGCCCACAGCAGCAACTTCTCGCCGGGGCGCACCGCCTCCTCGTCGTCGAGAGGCGGCCCATGTGCGCCTGCTGTGTCCTCGTCCTCCGTGTACTCGAAGAGGTGCAGCTGATCTGCGTCGAAGAAGCCTCCGGACAGTGCCTCCGAGACCCTCAGCCTTGCCTTGACCTCCCCAGCCTCGATGGCGGTTCTCCTCCTCCTCCTCCTCTTCGGGACTCTCATCCCCATCGCCGTCATCGTCACCACCTCCGCCAGATCCGCCTCCTCCACGAGCGGCAGCTTCACGTGCTTCACGCTTGCGCGCTTTGTTGCGCTTCCAGCCTCCTCGCTTGCCGCCCCGCTTGCCGCCCCGCTTCTCGTCGCCACCACACGCGATCATGGTCGGCTCGCCGTCGGTCTCCACCTCCAACTCGTCCTCACCTTGGCGTTCGCCCTTTGAGCTCCCGCTGTCCTCCTCCGCCGCGTCTCTCTCCGGGTTGCCGTCCTTTGAACGACCGCCTCCACGGGGGCCCTTTGAGCCCTCGTCAATCTTGACCTCCATTGAGCCTCTCCGTTTCGGGTGGGGAAGGCAGCCCGAGACGTTGCAGCCGCTGCGAGGGGCCTCCAGCCAGCTGGTGTCGTGATTGCAACTGCATCCGCTCCGATCCCCCTCTGTGCGGCTGGTGATGGTGCTCCTACTCAGGCTGCCGCACCTCTCGCCGTGCTCGCTGATGGTCCCGTCCTCGGTACCAGCGCCCTCCTCCGTACAGGCCGGAGGCCGAAAAGAAGGGGGGGGGTCTTGTTCCAGGGCGTCGGAACGCCCGGCCCGCGCCACCTTGCTTTCCAACTTCTCCTCCAACGCCCGCGCCTCGGCGTCCATCGCCGCAATCTGCTGTTCCAGCTTCTCGGGGGCGGTGCCGGCAGCCGCTGCCTTCAGCACGGCTGCCCAGGCAGCGCGCAGCCGCGGCGCATGCTGCCCCGCGCGCTGGGTCCTCCGCATGCCCCGCAGCCCCAGCCCGAAGCCGGCGCTTCCCAGTTCCCCCTTTACTGCAGCGCTGAGCTGGGGGGTGCCGCTGGGGACGCGCCCTCCACCTTCCAGGTTGGGCGGGGCGTGCGTGCTGAGGCTGAAGCGGAGCTCGCCCTCGGGGGTCTTCCCGAAGTGGAGGGCCCACTGGTTCTCAGGCAGAGCGGAGTAGTGCCGCTTGGTGCGGAAGTCGATCCTCGCCCAGTGGAAATTGTCCGGGGCGGCCTGCGCGGTGAGCTGGTTCACGCGGAGCAGCGTGTCGTCCGGGGGCAGCTTGACGGTGGCACCGTCTTCGTCAAGGCCGTAGCACCCGCTGGCTTCCCCCAGCTTGGTGCTGAGGGTGATCAGCTCGCTTGCCTCGGTCTTGCTGAGCCGCATGCGCGCGTCGAGGTTGTAGGCTTCCACTTGGGCGTCCGTCAGATCGTATGGTAAGCCGCCCTCCAACGTGCGGTGCGTGTGCTTGCCTGTGCACCTCCTGGCCAGGATCAGGGCATAGGGGCAGAGCCCGAGCGATGCCAGCCACCAGGCCCGCTTCTGATACCGATGTTATGGCTCGTCTGGTGGTGCGAGTCCCCACTCGCACATGTCTATGGCGAGGACTCGGGCTCCAGTCGCGTGCGCCAGAGCTCTCATGCAGGGGCGATCCCAAAGCTTGGGGTACGGGCCATCCCGCGCTGAGGACTCGATGAGGAACTCCCGTCCTGCCTCGTAGCCCCGCTTCGCCCCACGCGAACTCCCCGAACACGTTGCCGTCGATCTCGATTTGGCGCTCTCCAGCCCCATCTGGGCACTCGAAGGTTCTCGTCCCTCCTGCTGCCAACTGCCAGGGGCAATGGCTCGCGCAGGGTGGGGCGAACTGCAGCACGTTGGCCTCGTCGGGGCCTGGAGGCGCACTGAACTCTTGGTACAGGCGCTCGCGCACCAGCGGGTCGCGGATGTAAGCTGCGGCCTGGGGTCCTTGCCAAGCAGAGGCTGCCCAAAGTATTCGACGGACTCGCTGGTGGCGATGCCCGCGTTCTTCATAGCCTGCGTCCAGCGTTTGTGCCGGCGAAAATCTCCCGTGTCCTGAGTCCCCACGCGAACGTGGGTCTCGATCGCAGAGGCTCCGAGTCCCCGAAGTCTGGGCAGGCCACTTCAGTGGGGAGCTCGACCACGGCGGGTGCACCGCCGGCGGCTCTCCCACGTTGCTGCTGCTGCTGCGCGGCGAGGGCCCTGCAGTGCTGGCACGGTGGAGGTTTGCTGGCCACCACTGGGCTGCCATCCTCCTCAGAGGCGAGGTATGTTTCCCAGCCCATGGTGGGGGGCTCCTTGAGGTCCTTCCCGCTCGTGGCCCAGGTGCGGATCAGCTCGTCTGCCACTCGCCGGCCCTCAGCTCCGGGCGGGGGATGGAGAACACGCATGTGCCCGCGATGGATGATCACATGGCACTCCTGCTTGGGTTCTCCCGCTGGGAGAACTGTGTCAACATCCAAATGGCCCCAATGATCCGCCCGCCATACTCTGAGTACCACCTCCTCCGTCGCTTCGCACGGGAAGAGGGCGACGCACCTGCAGTCTTTGTCGTGGTCGCGATGCACCGCATCATGGATGTGCATCCGGACCTCGGTCTCCCTGGAGGATCTCCAGGGTGGGGCGTCGGCAAGGCCCGCAGCAGCGTCGGTAGCCTTCTCCAGGAGGTCTCTGCGGATCTCAAGGGCCAGGTCCTTGACTTGCTGGGCGTCGGGTGGTGCTTCGAGCTGCACCCAGAGCTTGGCTGCCGCCAGGTGGAGTGGGAGGCGCTGACGCTCCTCCGAAACACCGGCGGGCATGTGCAGACGCTTCGCGACGCACTCGTCGAGGGGCAGCTGGTCCTGATAGTCGAGGTAGTGCCAAGTCTGGCCCTGCACTGTGACGGAGCCCTGTCCCACCGACTTCGCAGCATTCCACCGAACTGGTGTTATGATGACGTCTGGGTCAGCCCCCAGGTTGCCAGCCTTCGCCCCGATGCGGTCCAGGAGTCGCTAGCCTCGGCAGCCAGGGTGGGCCCGCCGTGGCGCGTCGCCTCAAGGAGTACTTGTTCGACCGAGAGCTCCTCCTCGCGCCCGCGGGCGCAGGCAAGGCGTGCCGAGACATGCGACCGCGTGTAGTCGCTGGCGTGGCTCACGGAGTCGAGCACCCCGCTCTCTTGGACGGCCTCGAGCAGCTTTCGCTGGGCCAAGGCTCCTTCGTCCGTGCAGACACTCGTCCCAACCAGGGCCGGGCTGTCGGCGCGCGGGTCCTCCAACCAGGTAGCGTCGGGTCCCTGGGCGGCCTCGCGAAGCTCCGACTCGATCTCGGTGCGCTGAACCTCGGCGTGCTCGTCGGGCGGCGCCCAGCCTGTCTTGGTAGGCTGGCTCTCCGCTGCCCCCGCACCTGCAGCCCGTTTGCCGTCAGCTTCGGTCTTAGCTTGGGCCCGCAGCTGCGCGATCCGCCCGTTGACCGAAGCTGGGTCGATCTTGGCGGCGTTGCGGAGCCCACCTCGGCTGAGCAGCTGGCACTGCACCGTCCAGTGCGCGTCCTCCAGGCCCTTGATAAGCTCGTGTGAATGCGAGCACCCTTGAACACCCTTCTTGCAGCCTATCCAGGTCGAGTTGTCCCAGCAGAGCGGCTTGCCCTGCTTGTCGCAGGGCGCGTGCCGGACAGAGAGCTTGATCTCCTGTGCGTTCAGCCGCTTGCACGCAGGGTAGGCGGCGCGTGTGGAGTTGGCTTTCGGCTGGGCCTTGGCCTTGGGCTTCTTCTTGGGGGTGGCTCCTGCTTGTTGTTCCTGTGGCTCCGCAGCTGGTTCGTCTCTCTCTCTCTCTCTCTCTCTCTCTCTCTCTCTCTCTCTCTCTCTCTCCTCTGACCTCTCCGGCTTTGCCCGGGGCGCCGCGCGCCCCAGGCATCGAGTCGTTGAGGACAGTCTGGAGGTAGCGCTGCTGCCGCGGACGTACGACCTCCTGGTAGTAGCCCGTGGGGGACTCGAGGTCGAAGACGTTGGGGAAGACGAACGCCGGGCGTCCGTCCGCCCTGGGAGCGAAAGCCACCATCTTGAGATCCTCCTTCCTGGGGTTGTCTGTCTGCAACACGCGCAGGAGGCCTCGCTTCTTCTCTCGAAGTCGTTCACACCAGGTCGCCCACAGCTCCTCCCACAGCTCGTATACGAACTTGGGCGGGAAAGCATGGTCGTCCTTCTCGCACTCCCGCGCGAGGGTCTCCAGGCAATCCAGGCGCTCTTTGATATGCTCTCGTCTGAAGACGAGCCCGAAGAACTTGGTCATGTTCTGGGCCTGCCGCTTCCACTGGTCAAAGACCACGGGGGCCCTGGGCCTGGGTTCCAGCTTCGTGTCGAGCGGTGCGCTGTACTTGTCGAACGCGACCGTCTTGCACGTCGGGAAGTCCGCCACGGAGGCCGACCACGGGGCCAAGTTATCCAAGCTGCTGCCGCCGAAGCTGAGCGAGGCGCAGGCCATCGCGATCCGGTTGGATACTGTCGCGGGCGTCTCGACGGCGAGCATCAGGGCCTTGTTCTGCTCACAGGTCCGGCGCAGAGCGTAGAACAGCTCGCGCCCAAGGACCTCGTCGCAGACCTCCACTGTCAGCTGGCCACACCCGCGAGCCAAGTAGACGTCCAACTCCTCTGCTCTCCCCAGTGCGGCCACCGTCCCTCGCTGGGCTGCCTTGTCACCCTGGCGGGCACTGGCGACCCCTTCCAAGGCGTGGAGCATCCGTGCGGTGTTCGCGTCCAGGGTTGCTCCGGGGTGCGCGAGGCCAAATGGGTCGCTGCCTCCGCCCTCCTCCGGGGCTCCTGCGGCGTAGCGCGCTGGAGCTGCGGTCAGACCTGGGGGTAGACCCAAGTCGCTGATGTGCTGGTCGTAGCGGAACAGGGCCCCGATGTTCGGAGCCTGTGGGCGAACGACCGGGGCCGGCCCAGCCGCGGTAGCTGGGAGGCCGGCGTCCCGCGGCCCGAAGGTGAAGGCTGGCGAGGCTGCGGCTGGCGAGAGGGGTGGCCGCGCTTCGAACAGGGGCGCGCTGTCGGCCTGGGTGGCCGGCGGCCCCTGCGAGCGGTGGCGCTCGGGCGGGAGCCTGAGGAGACCCTGAAGGCTACTGGGCGCCGCCTCTGGGGTCTGAGGTCGTGAGGGCACCTGCTGGAGCGCCTCCCAACTGCCGATGTGCCCATCGAGCCGCGCGAGCTCCTCTGGCTCGGTCGTCTGCTGCTTGAGGTGCTGGGCGTAGCGGACAAGGCTAGAGAGCACCTGCTGGGCCTCCTCGTCGAAGCCGGCGGCCACGCTCTGCACCGCCGCCGCGTCGCTCGACCCGCGGGCCTTCTCCTCCAAGTAGCGCGCCATCATGTCCCCACCGTCGTCCCCCTGATGGCTCTCTCCTGATACTGGTTCTTCGGAGCTCGCTGCCCGCCCGCCCTCGGCGGACGGGGGGCGTGAGCCGCGACGCGTGGGCCCGGCTGGTGGCCTGGGCGAGCTCCTGCGATCAAGCCGCTGCCAGTGGCTGCGCAGCTTAGCGTCAGCCTCTGTAGCCCTCGCTTCGAAGTTCGGACTGGGCGCCACGCCTCCCTCGGGGTGCCACCTGACCAAGCTGACCACCTTCTCACGGAGCAGCCGCCAGCGAGCCTCGCTGAGCGGCCCGGCTCGGCCGCCCACGGGGAGCCCGTGCCACGCCGCCAGCTTATGCCAGACTTTCTCGGGTACGTTGGTCGCCGAGACGCTGATGCCGAGCTCCTCGCAGACCAGGGGCGCGTGGTGGAGCATCTCCTCGATGAACCCCGCTGGCAGACGCCCGGAGGGTCCCGGGGCAGGTGCACGGATGACGCCGTCAGGCTTCACGAGAAAGCGGATGGTTGCGCCAGTCGGGTCTTCCACCTCGAGAGCCATCGCGCCGTCGAGGTAGTCGGCCACTGCGCTGGCCGCGGCGGCGTCGGCTGCCCTCCCTCTGAAAATCATCCACTGCGCTCCTTCTGGCCAATGTACCCTCGCCCAAACGATGAAGTATCGCCCGAGGGGCATGGTCGGCGGAGTGGACGGCTTGGGGAACTCTGGAACCAGTGGCGCCTCGAAGCGCACGCTCGGTGGCCCAGCCGGCGCAGGGACGGGGTCGCCCGGGCTGGTGGGCGCCTCTGGAGCAGAGGCCGCCGGGGTGGAGCGCTCTGGTGTGCGACTCCGGGCTGGAGCTGCGGCAGCACGCTCAGGCGTGCGGCTCCGCGGAGCAGGGCTCCGCCGGGCTCGACGTCGCAGACCCGCGAGGAACCCGACTCCCGTGGGGTTGTCGTGGAGCGCTTCGGCGGCATCGCCTCCGAGGTGCCGCAGGCAGAGTGGGACCCCCGAGGCCACGCCCACCGCCTCGCGGAAGCACGTCACCTGGGAGCACTTTTCGCCGTAGCGCAGGACCATGTAGATCTGCCTGTGATGCTCGCAAAGGCAGGCTGTCGCGTTCCCCTCGCTAGGAAGTGTGAGGTCCGAAGCCCGGCCATCCTCCGCCAACAGCACGGTCGGATCGCCGCGTGCGGCGTCTCGACATCCCTCGGGCGCCAGCGGGCGCATCTTGCCCTTGATCATGAGCCCTACCTTCACCGCCTCGCAGGGGTTGTCCTCGGCGTCTACCTCGGACTCGGACTCCTGGTCAAGCAACCTTGCCACAGACCCCTGCACGCCGGGCTCCGCGTCGCCAGTCCTGTGACGGCGGCGTCGCCGGCGGCAGATGCACGCCCCGCAACACGAAAGCCACGAGAGGACGTACAGCAGCAGCTTGTAGACGAGGCCCAACCACCTCCAGAGCCAGACGAAGATCCGGCAAGGCGTGAACTTTGAAGAGTCGCCGAGGTCCACGATAGCTTCGTTGTCAAGGGCGGCGTACTCCTTGCAGTGCAGCTCGTTCTCGCGCCCCTTGCATCCGGTACAGCTGATGGAGCGACACAGGTGGAGCCAGCGCGGATCGCGCTGCTCTAGCTTGCGCCTGAAGCCCTTGTCGCTAGCGCCCTTCACAGAATCGTACTCAACCCACAATCCCTGGCGATTGATGCGCTCCGGGGACTTCATGTTGAGCTTGAGTCGCGCGACCCGGTAGTCGACCCTGATCATGAGGTCGTTCTGGCCGCGCTTGGAGCCCCTGCCCTCCTTGATGCTCTTGCGGTACCAGTCGGTCGTCGGATCTGCACCTACGGCTGGGCCGTGCCACACCGCGTCGGTGAGGGGCGGCGCCGCCGGCGGGATCAGCTTGTCAAGCTTAGCCTCGCCAGGCGTCTTGCGCCTCGGGCAGGGGCAGCACGCCAGGACCAGGCCGCATGTCCAGGCTGCCCAGCTGCAGGGTGCGAAGAGCGTCCTCAGGCTGTGGGCCAGAAGTGCGACCACGCCTGTGCCGGAGAGGATCGCCACGAGCCCGGCGATCAGCGGCCACGCGGAGCCGAACAGGTAGAGGCCCACCTGGTCGGCCATGTACAGCACCCAGCCGCCGTCGGAGCTCAGCCAACCTCCTGCCTCGCGGGTCGAGAAGGCTGACCTGGAACTCCCCGCAGCCCGGAAGGTACCTCCTCCCATCCCCTCGGCAAACCAATGCGCGCGGTTGCCGATGTCTTTCCAGCTGATGCCGAAAAGACCCCAACCCCTGATCCAGGACGACGGGTCCCCGTCGGAGGGGTCGGGGGGTGCGTGGGTCGGGCCCTGGGGGGGTGGGTCGGCCGGCGGCGCAGAGCGCGCGCGCGGCGGCCCCCCTCCACTGCTCCCTGCCGGAGCGGCGCGCCCGCTTGCGGTGTGAACCCCGACCGGCAGCGCGTCCACGTGCGCGGAAGAGTCCATGGGCCCGTCGAGCCAGAACCCCTTCATGTCCGCGCTCGCCTCGTCGTCATAGTAGACCTCGAGGTCGGGGGCCGCCTGCCCGTTCACGAGCTCGGCGTTGGCCACCCCCACCATCTTCATGAGGATGACGAATGGAACTGCGGCCCAACCCGGGCGCCGGCCGTTTGTCCGCCGGGGCTCCGGGGCAGCTCCTCCAGGCGGGCGCCAGCGCGCGTGCGCGCTTCGCCGCCCTCGCCTGGGCTTGAGCGGGCGCCGGCGCTGATGTGCGCCCGGCCGCCCGCTCGGCGGCGGCGGGCAGCGCCCATGTCACGGCTGCCGCCCCTCCGCCCCCGGGTGCTCCGCGGCCAGCGTGAGCCGGCGCCGCTCGGCGCCCGGGCTCTCCGCCGCTGCGCAGCTGCGCGCCCTCGGGCAGCAGCGCTGCCGCCCCCCAGCCGCGCGGCGCCAGGCGCGGCCCCATCCGGCCGCGGGCGCCCCCCTTCGGTCCTGGTCCTGGTCCCGAAGGTCTTCCGGCCCCGGTCCCGGGGCCCGGCCTTAGGCCACCTGAGGCCGACCCCCAGCTTGGCCTTGAAAAGGCTTGAGCCGCCAAGCGGCGGTGAAGAGAGAGGGAGAGAGAAAGGGCAAGCAAAGAGGCAAGGGCAGGAGCAAGGGAACCGCAAGTGGAAGCCCGCGCCAGTTCTGGAAGCGGGGAGATCCATCAGTTTTACCAAACATCCTAGAGGATGCCTGGCGGGAGGGAGACAACGAGGAGGAGGAGGAGGAGGAGGAGGAAAAGGAGGAGGAGGAAAAGGAGGAGGAGGAAAAGGAGGAGGAGGAAAAGGAGGGGAGGAGGAGGAGGCGGAAATGGAGGCGGAGTCGGAGGCGGCGGCGGAGGCGGCGGCCGCGGCGGCGGCGGCGGCGGTGGCGGAGGAGGAGGAGGAGGAGGAGGAGGCAGAGGCGGCGGATGAGGAGGAGGAGGAGGAGGAGGAGGAGGAGGAAAAGGAGGAGGAGGAGGAGGAGGAGGAAGAAGGATAATAATACTAATGCTAATAATAGTAGTAATAGTACCAGAACTAATATTCATAATGATAGAAGAAGAAGAGTGATACTAATAATAATAACAGTACTAATGATGTTAAGAAAAATAACAGTACGAATAGTGAAAGTAATAAGACGAATAATATTACTAATACGAAGAAGAATAACAACAATAAGAATAACCATACTAATAATACTAATACTAACAACCATAATACTAATAAAATGAAGGAATACTAATAATAAGAAAACTAAGACAATAGTTTGAATAATAACATTAATGGTAATAATATTCGTAATATTAATAAGGAGATTATTAAGAAGAGTAGTACGAATAATACTACGAATCATCGTAATAATAGTACTAAGAATAATATTAATACTACGAATAATAGGAATAAAAATAAGCAGGATATTAAGAATACTATTCAGAAAGATAATATTACTAAGACGATTAGTCATGCGAAGAAAATGAAGAATACGAATGATATTAAGAATGCGGATAATATCAATCAGAATCATAACACCAACAATACGAATAATAATACTAATCGTAAGAATGAGAAGAAGAAACGTAATATTATTAAGGAGAAGACGAATAATACGAAGAAGCACAAGGATAACACGAACAATAATAATAATAAGACGAATAATAATTCCTATACTAATACGTATAAGAATAAGAACAACAAGAATAATACTAAACATACTATGACGAATAAGTAATAGTAATATGGATAATAATAAGAGAACTAAGAATCATAATAATAATATGAATAGTAAGAAAATAGTAAACATAAGAAGGATACTCATAGGAATAAACATAATAATAATAAGAACATGAAGAATAAGAAGACGAAGAATAATACGAATACTAATAATAACCATAATACTAAGAATACTAATAATGAGAGGAGGAGGAGGAGGAGCAGGAGGAGGAGCATGAGGAGCAGGAGGAGGAGGAGGAGCAGGAGGAGGAGGAGGAGACGGAGGAGGACGAGGAGGAGGAGTAGGAGGAAGAGGAATAATAATCATAAGAAGAACAATAAGGACAGGAGGAATAATACGCATACTAATAATAAGCAGAAGACGAATAATAGTGATAATAATAATACCGATAAAATAGGAATAATCAGAATAATGATACGAAGCAGAAGAAACATAGAACGAACAAGACGACGAAACATTATAATTAAAGAAAAACACAATAAACATAATGATGCTACTAATCATAATAATCATAAGAATGAACAGAATAATAAGAATGTTGTTAAGACGAATAATAAGCATAAAACTAATACTATTCTGAAGAATAATACGAACATTATTCAGAAGAACAGAATAATAAGAATATTGTTAAGACGAATAATAAGCATACTACTAATACTATTCTGAAGAATAATACGAACATTATTCAGAAGAAGAAGCATACTAATAAGCAGAATAAGAAGAATACTAACCATAATAATAAGCGTAATAATTCGAATAAGAAGAGGAATCAGACGTACAATACGAATACTAGTAAGAATAATCATAGGACTCATAATAATAATACAACTAATAAAAAGAAACGTAATCATAATAAGAAGAAACATACGAATAAACATAAGACTGCTAATAATAATAATGATAAGACTAATCAGAATCAGGAGATGAAGAAGGAAAAGAAGAGGATGAGGAGGAACTCGGAACTCGGATGTCGCGAAAAAACCTCAGAGGGCATCGTTGCCGGGGGTGTGCACGACGCTGCGGACGCCATGCAGACTACAAGGGCCCACGTGGAGTGGGCAGACGCGTGACACAAACGACGGACCAGGACACTGGGTGTCCGACGCTCGACGGCCTCTGAGGCCTTGACCCTGGGGAGGAGGTCTGGGACCGACACAAGCGACGACGTGTTGCAAAGCTGCTGCTGCTGAAACAGCTCCTGTTCCTCGTCTCCTCCCCAGGGAATGCGCGGCACGCCTTGCAGAAATTGATGTTCAGGCGTGGCCAACGGCCACGACCAAAGAAGAACAAAAGGAGGACGCAGGAGGTCCTCGCCTTGAGTATGGAGGGCGACGCGGTGCCGCTACAGAAGCTGCAGCTGCTACTAACCGCAAATCGTCGTCCTCCTCCTCTCCCTCACGGCCAGGCAGCCCTGACCTTCAAGTAGCTGAAAAGAGGGTAGAGTGGGTATCGACGTCGGTTCGCATGCGAACCCCCTTCTCCTAACCACCTCGGTTGCGATACTCATGAAGGAGTGCGGCAGCATCTCTATCACCTGTCCGTGCACATCGGTCATCAAGAGTCCGTGCGAACCAACGCACGCACCACGCGCAAAAAGCGACCACAGCAGACTCGTGTGAGAGAGACACGACTGTAGTGATGACAGGTGTGGAGCGGGCGGAGGCGTCCCATTGAGTAGAACAGGTGATGATGCCCCTAACCGGAGGCTCAGGTTTCGACATGGCCTCTGAAAAGTGGACAAGAGCTGCTGGCTAGAGCTGGGGCTGCCGCGAGCCCCGCCCTACGCTTCCGCGGTACGTCTCCTGACAGCGGCGAGCCCACCTTGCGCCGCCATTGCGGTGCGAGCCGCTGGTGAGTCGCAGCCTGACGTCGTCGCTTCAGCAGCGTCGCGTCCAGGATGTCGCTGCTGGGCGCGTCACTGGAACCCAGGGTCGGAGG
>CAUYUJ010016296.1:230288-252788 GCA_963575745.1 Prorocentrum cordatum
ATCCTTTCAAAAGTGATGCGCCTTGTGCGAACAGAAACAGACATGATATTTTCGACGGGTACATTCTCCTCGCATGTGCTGCTTTGAGGGCGGGTACACGTTCGCTGCATTAGCGCGCACTGCCATACGCCTTGTTGTTCCGCGCGTGACGGCGCTGGTCGATGGTGCCAAACGCTTGGACATAGCGATGCGGAGGTTTGCGCCCTCGCTGCCTCCTTCCATACCGAGCCAGGTTGCGAGCGCACTGGGGCATTTTTCTGCCATGTTGGGGCCTGTCGGGGGGCATCTTGGGGCGTGCGGCTTAGCTGATAATGAGGTGCTCTGCGTCGTTGTGCTCGTTACAGGTACTGTTATTCAGGTGCTTGTGTGCTCACAGTCACGGTGGTGCTCAGGCGCTGTTAGGTCCAAGCAGAGGTTTTTGTATGATTCCCGAGGCGAATTCATTGACCAGTAAAGTGTCGCAGCATGCGGTGCATGCAGTCCAGGACTCAACCGCAAGTCTCGTCGCGGATCTTTCCAGGGAGGAGGAGGAGGAAGAATCGGAGGAGGAGGAGGGCGGATGAGATGGAGGAGGAGGAGGAGGAGGAGGAGAAGGAGGAGGAGGCGGAGCAGAATCGGAGGAAGACGGTGCAGGAGGAGGAGGAGGACGAGGAGGAGGAGGAGGACGAGGAGGACGACCTGAACTACGAGGGGGGATGCACAGAAGGAAGGGGGGATAGGGGAACGGACGGATGGAGGAAGGTGGGAAGTGCGCGGAGAGATGGATGAGTAGAGGAAAATTGATGATGACGGATGGATGATGAACCGGGCGGAGGGATTTAAGAAGGCAGTAAGGAGGGTTGGGGGATGGAGGGATGAGGGAGCAGGGAGGATGCAGCAGGAATGGTTGGAAGAGGGATGGATGGAGGATGTATGTCACGTTCATGACAGACGAACTAGTTAGGGATGAATGATGACAGAAGGAGCGAGGGATGAGGCACGAGGAATGAGCTGATGGCTGGAGGGACGGGTGGAGGGAATGTCCTGGAGGGAAGAAGTGAGGAGGGATGGATTTCTAGAAGGGTCGAGTGATAGATAGATGAGAGATGGGGACACGAGGGTTGATGGAGGGAGGACGGGTGGAAGTGTGAGGGATGTAGGGGTGGAAGGAGTGATTGGGGACGGATCGTTGGAGGGAGGAGGGGATGGATGGATGGATGGATGGAGTGCTCAGTGATGTTGGTGTGGTCTGCATTTTTGTTCTGCTCATATGCGCTGGTGTTCACAGGTGATGCGGTGTCAACAGGCGTCCCGATGCTCGCGGTCAACGTTGGTGCTCAGGCAGTGTTGGGTTCAAGCAGTGCTGCGTGTATACTGATCCAATCTGCGCCACGTGACAACAACGAAAACGACACCATCGAATAATACACTAGCGCCTTGTCCACTCAGGATTTTTACGTGCCTTTCTGAAGCCACAAGGCAAGGCAATGCGTCGAAGTTAGTAGCGACACCAGCGGGGACCGGGACGGCGACAACGGCGAGAACGACTGGGACTTATCGCCCTTGCGTCCGTCTGCCTTCATCGGCCTTGTTTCAGGATGGCACAACGTCTGGGACCCATTGCAGCGTACAAGGGATCGTGGCCTCGGGAGCGCAGCATTATTTGTGATTTTTACGACTGATGGTGATGGTGTGAGCGTGGGCCCCGTGTAATTTACGAGGTGCCGTGGCCATGGCAGCGCAGATCCAATGCCATTTAGTAGGGAGCGTTGCCCCAGGAACGTAGATCGCTTGTAAGTTACAAGAGGTAGTCGTCTTCGGTACGCGGATTTAGGTATTTCGCAACTGTTCACAGGGCAGTGCGTCGCCAGGCCGTGTCTGTGGGAAATTTGTTTGGCTGGTGGGACGACTTGAGAAGTGAGCATGGACATGTACTTCATTCCAGTATATCACAAAAACGTCAACAGTGCATCGAACTCAACGTGACTGTTCACAGCTTGGAGGCCTTACATGGGGCTGGCAGATTTTGGGAGCTCGTCGGCCATCTTGGGGCCATATTGAGGCCTCAGAAGCCCATCGGAAGCGAAACGGCTAGAAAGGCACAGTTCATACAGAGGCCTCAGGCTTTTGAAGGGTTTTGGCTTCTCGGGGGAGTCCCGAGAGGGCTCCGAGAGCAGTTGGAACCGTCTCGTGGTCCCCGTCGGGCTTCTTGGAGGTATGTTGGACATCATCGTGAGCTATCTACGGCTATCTTGAGCTTTCTTGGAACCTTATAGCATCGAAGGGCCTCTTGATGGCAGCTTCAGCCACCTTGGAGGCCCTTACCCCTTGGCCCCCCTCCCACAACACCTGAGGGAGGGAGGCGGAGGGTACCCCTCCCCGAAGGGAAGAGGGTTTTGGAAGAGGAAAGGAAGAACCCGTCGGACCACCCACGCCCACAAGGTCTGGTGGGATTCGACGAGCATGTATCATCTGGTGGCCGAATGCGTGGACAGCTCTCAAGTTGCCTGTGGCCGCCCGCCGCTGCGTGCATTTTGTTCCCCAGCGCATCCGAGTGCTGGCAGCCATGAAGTTCGGCGAGATCTGTGCCGTTGCGCCTGCGGCGTTGTCTGGCGCTGGCCTCGGCGGGGAGGAGACGGACGGGGCGGAGGGCCAGGGGAGGGGGAGCGGGTTCGGGAGACTGGGAGCTTGACAGCGCGCGGTTGTATCTGCTCGAGTCTTCGAGTAATAGACGGCTCGGTTGCGTCGCATCATACGGCTTGAACCAGCCAATGGTCATAACTTGACGTACTCCTTCCTCCCTTCTCGCTGATCCTCATTGTCCCTTCCATCCTCCTCCTCTTCCTCCTCTTCGGACTTGCATGACGACGAGGGCTTCTTCCACTGAATCACAAGACCAGAGGCTTACACGTTCGCATATCGAGCTGTTCACCACAGGTGCCCGTCCGATTCTCGGCGAGAGCGCGCATCCTGGATAGCGCACATCCGACGCCACCTCTGGGAGGGGTGGGCCTGGGACAGAGGCCGAACAGCCTCCGAAGGCACACCGATCACGCGACGGACGTCCAGTCGCCAGGACGTGCGAGGAAAAGAGTACATCGGCGCTGGTGCTCAGTGCAGGGGTCGTGGGGCCCACTCCTTGTTGGGAAAAGGTTGGGCTTACTCAGACCAGACAAGGTGGAGGAGGAGGGGGAGAAGGAGGAGGAGGAGGAGGAGGATGAGGAGGAGAAGGAGGAGGTCGATGAGGAGGCCGATGCCAGACCAGGAGAGGATCAGTGGGTTCGTTTTCCTCCTTTGGTCGGTCTCCCGCTGGTTGCTTGGTGGGACTCAGCTGCAGGGCCTGCTCGGCTGCGGGCTCGAACCGAATACACACTACTGGAATTGTACTCTGCGCTGCGTGTCGAGAGCGGAGCTACCCGTGTCAGTGTTTGCGGTATCCTCGTTTCGATTGGGCATCCCCGGTTTGGTTGCTCTTTCGCCAGCGCAGTCATTCTGCCTAGCCGCCGACGTGAAAATGTGTCGGTGTCTGCCCCAGGGGATCGCCGCCTGTAGCAGCAGCACCACACCGCCTATCTGCTTGGGGCCTCCTCTTCGGGGCCTCTGGAGGCCCCGTGGTCGCCTCGCGTCGTTTTGAGGCCGTCTTGGTGCTTTTAGAAGCCATGCTGGAGTCTATCTAGAACCTTGCGGGCTTAGAATTATGTGGGGCCATGTTGGAAACAGCTTGCGTCATCTTGGACGTTGTAGCCTCTCGCGGTCCCCTGGCCAGGAATGCTGGTGGGAGTATCATTCAGGCACTTTGCATCCCACAGTGCACTCGAGAACGTGATCCTTGGTGGGGGGCCTAATTTCAAAGATCTTCAGTGGATCGGAAGAGGGGGTCGTCCATGATAGCGCTGATGCGACCAGTAGCTGCTTGATGACGACCATTACGTAGAACGTGTTGCTGATGGCCATCATCATTCCGATGGTGATGGTGAGAAGTGATTATTCTGAATATTGTCATCATCGTGATGCGCGGTGCGGAAAGCCGCGGACCCTTCTCGAGCCCGTGGCCCGTGCTGAGGCAATATCCGCATCTGCGATTTCGCCCTCCTTCGCTTCAGCCCTGGTGTCCAGACCTCGGGCCCGCGGCCACGCAGTCCACGCAAATACGCTGCATACGGTCTGCAGGGCCTACGGGCTGCGAAGGGGGGAGGAACGGGTTCCGTGAGGCGGGGACGGATTGAGGGAGGCAGGGAGACGGGGGGGGGGACGGAGGGAGAAGTGGCAGGGAGGCAGGGAGGGGAGGATCTGAGGAGGAGGAGGAGGAGGAGGAGGAGGAAGAGGAGGAGGAGGAGGAGGAGGGGCGAAGTCACGGACAGCAAGCAAACTGGCGCTCCCCTTCGCTGGAGCGGAGCCCCGCCCGAGGTGGCCTGCTGGCCGCCGGCGCCGCGACCGCCTTCGCGCCCTCCGCCGGCTCGCCGCCCTCGAGGCGCGCGCCTCGGCGGCCCGTCCGGGTGGGGTCGGGGCCCCGGGCGGCCAGCGGGTGGGCCCCCGCCCCGCCCCCCTCTCTCTCGCCTCTCGCTGCGCCACGCCCCCCCGCCGGGGTCCACGCCGATCCGACCGCTGCGCTCCGAGGTCGGCCCCTCGGGCCCGTTGCGAGGCAGTGCCGAGTCTTCGTGCGGTTCGAGGCGGCCCGAGGCCTGCATGGCGCGTTCGTGCGTTCTGGCGCCGCCGATTCGACTCGACTCCGAATCCGAACCGATGGGGTCCGATTCGATGCACGTTCCCGTGCGAGCCGACTTCCCGACTGGATGCGGACTGCTCCTGCCCGCTCCTTCTTGGGCTTCTCCACTGCTCTGCAGCTGCTCGTCCACGAAGGTCGGTCGTGTTTTTGGCCCTGGCGCTGTGAGTGGCCCTCGCACCGCGGCGTTTCGCCCGGGCGTTAGCGGCTGCTTCGGGGGTTGCTCGCCGTATGTAAAGATCCGACGGGGCTGAGTAGGACGAGGATAAAAAGCCGTTCCAGAGCGTTCCAGAACGCTCTCAGAGCGTTCTGGAACGCTCCGAGAAGGCCGCGGCGCCCGAGAGACATCTTCAGAGCCGCCAGATCTCAGAGACCTTCGATTTATCGTCACCCGATTTTGTCCTCGTCCTGGCTTCGCCTCAACAGAGTCCAGAGGGCGCCAAGCTGCACACGCACTCCGAGTTCCACGGTGTAAGCGCCGGGGGGGCGGCAACCGCGCCGACAGCGCCAGGTCGGTCCCCGTCGCGGGCGGCCGGCGCGCGCCGCGTGTGCTCCCACGCGCGGCGAGGTGCACCGAGGAGGCGAGGTTACCCCCGCGCTCAGGAGGGCGGGCTGAGACTACAGTAGGAGCCCGACCACAAGAAACCTTCCAGAAGGAACCCAACCCTGAGACCCCAGGACGTCCATGGATTCTTGGCGTGGGAACGTCACGCCTTCCACAGCAAGCCAATCGAGGCCCAAGAAACGCAGGACCCAAGGAAACCCAGGGCACACAGAAACCCGGAGGAGGGCGAACCGAGGCAAGGGTGCAGTGGAGACCCATGCCAAGAAACGCCCTGCCTGCCTCCAGGGTGCCGTGGGTTTCGTGGGTTTCGCTGGTTTTGCTGTGGAGAGCGTGACGTTCCCACGCCAAAAATCGATGGACGTCTTGGGGTCTCAGAGTTGGGTCTGGCCAGGGAGCAGTGGATATGTATAGATTTCGTCGCGCTACCAGGGCTCCCGTGTCCGTTTCGCTTGGCCTCGGGCCTCGATTTGTTCTGTGCTTCCCGTTTCCCGAGGTCACCGCCCTTTCCCAAAGCGTCCCGAAAACCACCCCGCTTGCATGGGCAGCCTCTATTACGCTGGTGACCCCAAGGATTCGGCGAGCTTCTTCGTCGTTTTGCTCCTCTTTTTTCCCCCTGCCCCGCCTCGTCCTCGTCTCTGTTTCTGTCGCCGTCGCCGCCGCCGCCGCCGCCGCCGCCGCCGCCGCCGCCGTCGTCGTCGTCGTCGTCGTCGTCGTCGTCGTCGTCGTCGTCGTCGTCGTCGTCGTCGTCGTCGTCGTCGTCGTCGTCGTGGGCGTGATCGTGGTCGTGGTCGTGTTTGTCGTCGTCGTCGTCGTCGTCGTCGTCGTCGTCGTCGTGGGCGTGGTCGTGGTCGTGTTTGTCGTCGTCGTCGTCGTCGTCGTCGTCGTGGGCGTGGTCCTGGTCGTGGTCGTGTTTGTCGTCGTCGTCGTCGTTGTCGTCGTCGTCGTCGTTGTCGTCGTCGTCGTCGTCGTCGTCGTCGTCGTCGCCGTCGTTGTGGTCGTTGTTCCAACTACCCCCTCCTCCTTGCCGTTCTCTACGCACCCACTTACACCTTGCGCTGTAGAGTCACTTTGAAAGATGGGTGTCCTGCTTGGCAGCACGAGTTAGAGGTCGGAATGTTGGGCCCCTCTTGCAGCTCTCAACGACAAGGGATGATGATTGGAAGAACGAAGGGATACAGAGGGTGGAAGAAGATGTGTATAGGGGGAGGAGGCGGTGGAGGAGGCTGCGGGAGAAGTTACTCTGGTGGAGTCACCGATTCCTCTTGTTCCCGGCGATAGCCTCCATCGGTGGTGCGTAGTGGGGTGGCACGTCTGCCTTGCCCCTTCCAGCTTGCGAGCCTCGTCGGGGCGACGGCGTCTTTCTCCCTTCTCCTCCTGCGCCTCCTCATCCCTCCTTATCCTACTTACGCTTTTAGCGAAGATCTCCTGATCGAGAGGTGGACGTTGGCAGCGTGGGGAGGGCCAGATAAGCACAGTCTGCGCGGGGCCCTCCGCTCAGCCCACCCGTGTCGAACGACTGGGGCCCCCGCTCAGCCCGCCCACGCATTCGTGGGCGCCGTTGGCCTAAGCTTGAGCAGCTTCATGGTTCCAGCGCTTTGATCCTTCTCCCTCCTCCTCGCTCCTCTTCCTTCTTCTTCCTCCTACTCCTCCTCCTCTTTCTCCCTTTCGCCCCCCTCCTGGTCCTTTCACCCTTTGCATTTCTGCGTATCTTCGTCTCCACGGTGTCCCGCCGCACCGGTGGCCCGCCGTGGAGAGAAAGTGCGCTGCAGACCGGTTTTTCCTATGCCCCCGCTGCTGCCTCCAATCTAGTCTGGACGCTAAGCGGTGCAGGACATTGATAAGACTTCGGCCTTCTGCACGCACGCAAGCAAGATTGCCATGCATCCTGAGGGGTGCGTGGGCTGGACGGCAATGATGCTCGTGGCTCCTGCTGCGGGTCGCTGACACTGAGCAATCGCAGTGCTCAGTGGGAATGCTACGAAAATCATGCCATTCTCTTTTTATCCATTTTGGCTCAAGGAGCTGTGGGGCTCAGGAGCTCAGGAGCTGTACCCCCTTAAATTCCCAATCGCACCTGTACCCCCTTAGTTTCCTGACTCAAGTTGCTCTCTACCCTTACATTCCTTCCTTCACCACACAGGTTTTCGATCTCTTCTGGGTGCTCGTGTCTTTTGCCACATATACGTGAATATGCCGGCTGAGAAACACCACATGGGAACTCCTGTGAAAGGCGTGCTCAAAACAGCAGACAAAATGCGACGCACGGGAAACTCACCACTTCAAGTCGACGACGAAGGACAACAAGCACTACAAGACCAATTCCAGCAACGTCTTTCGGAAGCTAGTGTGGCGAGCGGTTCCAACATTGCGAACACTACCCCTAAACCACTGACGACAGATACTTTCCGGGAGATTTTGAACGAGCAGTTGGGACCGATCCAGAAAGATATTATGGCTATTAAGCAGCATGGTATTTCAAAGCATGACCTCCAGTTAGCCATCAACCCATTGAAGAACGAGATTGACGACTTGACGAAGAGGATTGGCTTATTGGAGTCGAACTACACGTCCCAGCCGGTCTCGGGACGAACGTCCGAAGCATCAGTGGATACAGCCTCGCAAGCAAAGTTATTAAATTTGGAGAAAGAGATGGCGGCCTTAAAGCAGCGATACACATCTACAGGTAGTCGTGCACAAGATGTGGATGGGAAACGTGCGTTGACCGGAGTGTTTGGTAATTTGGATGGTTTCGGCTTGCTAAACACAGCGTCGGCGTGGCTCCAAGACCAGTTGTCGGCACTATCTGCGCCTACCCCGAACAACATGTACATCAAAGGGGACACCTCCACAATATTGTATGCAGAGTTCGACACCACGCTGGACAGGGACACCGCCGTGGCCATGATCAAGAGTGCCAAGTTGTCCCGAAATGGGAACGGCGTGTGGGCAACTCCTGACAGGCACCCTGTGGATAGGGCTGCGCGGAATCTGTGCTTCGGCCTCAAGTACATGCTGCAGCAGCACATGAACATCGAGTACACCGTGAGGGTCAATGACACGTTCCCGTATCAGGTGCACGTGGGTGGGGAGCTTGCTTTGACCGTTTCGGAAGGAGGGGGAGGAGGTCTTAAGCACGAGTGGACGAAGGAATGGGGAGAATGGCAGGAACTCCAACAGCATCCAAAGTTCAAGGAGCCCACGGAGAAGTGCGAGTCGCTCTTGAACAAAGCGTCCAAGGGCATGAAAGGTAAAGGTCATTCCAAAGGTTCCGGCGGGAACTAGGGATTGCGGCCGGACTCCAGAGCCGGCCTAGACACAGACATCTGGATAGGAGTTGGTATGAGTACGATGTTGGGCAAAGCTACCCTCGTACAGGACATGCTGGGCGGCACGACCACACGCACGAACCCGGGCAAAGCTACCGTCTTGCAGTGGCCGTCTGTTGCTGTACCTTCTCCACCACATCTTCCAATACCTTGTTCTGGAGCTCCCTCCTTGCCCCCTACACCCTCACCTGACCACGCCCGTGGACAAGAGCATCACGGAGACCTTGAACGAGCCGGCGCCGGAGCCGACAGACAATCACCGACGATGTCAACGGCGAGAATGGGCAAAGATACCATCTGGCCAAATCTCTCCCCACAAGTTCCTCGATTCCTTGATACCCGTGATCTTCCACTTCACTCAGTAGGCATTGCGGGTGTACCGAGCATGCAGATTGAGAGTATTTCACCCAGAGTTTCACGACAATGCAGCAACATACATAACTCGTTTGGTATTTCCTCACATCCGCATTTTGACTTGCAAGGTTCAGATATTGATCAAACGCCAAATTCAGCGAAGGACGAACGACATCAACATACATACTTGGATATGCAGGGCAATGGAAATCCGAAGCAGCCGCCAAGCTTATCGCAGTCTGCCCGGGATACTTCCACCTGGTTCAGACCACGCCGAAGTTGCACCCCACTATCCTCGCAGGTTCTCGGGACGTGGAACGTCGAGGGACTTCGGGGCGATTCTTCTATCAAGTTCGTGGAGCTCACCAAAATGATGCGCGACAGAAGTGTAGCAATTCTTTGCATTGAAGAAACGCAACTCAATGGTACAGCTTATTACAAAGACGACGACGGCTTCCTCATATGCCTTTCTGGCGAATGTGACGTCAAAGTCCGATCTACTGCCGGAGTCGGGTTTATCGTAGCACCATGGGCTGCCTCAGCAGTTGTGGCTTTCAGGGCATGTTCTTCGAGAACAGCTACATTGCGTGTTAAAGTGGCGGGCGGCATGCTGACATTGATTTCTGCGTATGCCCCCCACAGTGGGCACGATCCGGAAGAGCGTCAAGATTTCTACAACGACCTCCAGACACTCATCAAGCCTACCACGTCTCATAGTACGACCGTGGCCATGGGGGATTTCAACGCCAAAATCTTGCAGCAGAATACGGGGGAAGACAACGTCATTGGCAAGCACGTCTTCTTGGCGAGCCCTCCAAAGAAGACTCCGACATGTATCGCGAATAGACAATTGCTTGTGGAGTGTTGTATCGCAACAGACATGGTCATTGCCAACACCTTCTTTGACCTCCCAAATGAGAAGTTGGTAACTTACCGCGACTTGGGAACAAAGCACACAGACCCTATTACGCCGGATCGTTTCGCACAAATTGACCACGTTCTGTGTCACGGTTCTTGCGTTCCATTGGTATCATCATGTCAGGTATGCCGGGATGCAGCGCTCAACAGCCATCACTACTTGCTCTTGGTCGACCTGGCCATCAACTTCTCCACGAAGGCTGACCTTCGCCAGCCTCGAAAAGATATTTCTTCTCTGAGCGACTCCAGGGTGGCTTCAACATTTACTTCAACATTTTATGACACATGGAGAGCTGCAGACGACGTCGAAAACCTAGACTCTATGGCAGCAAATTTGGAGATTGCATTCGCGACGGCTGCAACGACCCTGCCGGCACGGGCTGCCACTGCGAAGCGCCCATGGATATCTCAGACCACTCTTGACTTAATTGACAGGAGCAACTCTTACAGACATTGTCAAGACTATTACAATGAACAGTTGCTGAACAGAGCAATTCGCCGAGCAGGCCGGGAAGACAAACGAATGTGGATGGGCAAATATTTGGTGGGAGGGAGTTGGGAGGCAGTGCGCAAATTACGCAGGCCTGCTGCTACCAAACGCGCGGGCGTGAAAGACTTGGATGGGCACCTTACCGACACCGCTGCACGACCCGACGCTTTGGCGGATTATTTTGAAAAGATTCAGTGGCAGGTGCGTTTCCCAGAGCTGACGCCATCTTCGACGCGAGCTTTAGGGCCGACCCTCAGCGTGAACACGACCGCATTCACCAAGCTGGAACTGCAGACGGTCCTTCGTAAAATGAAAAGCCGGAAAGCAGCAGGACCTGATGATATCCCGCCAGAATTTTGGAAAGCTGTTGGTCAAAACGATTACGCATGCGAAGCCTTACTGCAGATGTGCGTCAAATGCTGGGAACAGAAAGGCTTGCCGAAAGCATGGAGAACAGCGAGCGTGTCCCTCCTTTTCAAGAAGGGCGACGCCACGCTCCCCAGCAACTACCGCCCCATCTCCTTGTTAGCTGTGGGGTACAAGGCTTTGGCAACAATGATACACAACCGGCTAGTGCAAGGAGGAGCCGAAGGACGCATGCGAGAATCCCAGTTCGGCTTCCGTCCAAAGCGTGGTACATCAGACGCCCGCATGCTTATCAGGAGGATGGTGGACGCAGCGTATCAAAACAAAGGAGATGGAATCATACTGGTGTTGCTGGATTGAGCAAAAGCTTTCGACCGCCTCAAGCCGGACTGTCTTTGCAAAGCCCTCGAACGCTTCGGCGTCCCATCCCCTATGGTGGACATGATCAGAGGCATCTATTCAGAGCGGTTTTTCACCATCGTGGACCATTGTGGGCGCTCCAGTGAAAGGCAACAACGCTCAGGCATCGCTCAGGGGTGTCCCTTGTCACCATACCTTTTTGTAGCAGTACAAAGTGTCATGCTGCACGACGCCCTTACCCCTCTGGCTCTGGAAAGCGAGCCCGAATATATTGTTACCCGTGATATCCTCTACGCTGACGACACTTTGCTTGTATCCAAACATATATCCAATTGACATGTTATGTTGGAGGCGATCATGCTGGAAGGGCAAAAATATGGCATGGAAATGAATTGGGACAAGACGGTACAAATCCAAGTCGGATGTGCAGATACGATTAGAATGCCCACGGGCGAGCCGGTGAAGAACGTCAGGGGCGCCGTCTACTTGGGTGGGGTCGTGTCTTGCGATGGGCGGGCAAAGCATGAGTTATCCCGCCGCATTGGCGAAAGCACGAACACATTCAAGCAGCTGCAGAAACTTTGGGCGCACGCAGCAATTGGTAAAAGCAGAAAGCTTGACATATATTCCAGTTGTGTGGTCAGCAAGCTTCTATGCTCTTTAGATTCCTTGTGGTTTCTCAAGGCGGACAGAGATCGTTTAGACGCTTTTCATTGCAGGTGCTTACGACAAATCATGGGTATCCCGCATTCGTATTATTCGCGCATTTCTAACGCAACAGTGTTGGAGAGGGCAGGCTCCAAACCATTATCGCAGATATTACACGACAAGCAAGTCAGCCTGTACCGAAAAATCGCAGCGCAGCCAGGCCATTCCCTGGTGAAGCAGCTCGTATGCGAAGCAGACGGTACCCCAAAGGACTGGGCTCTTCGCCGGCGCAGAGGCCGCCCAAGACAGCAGTGGGCACACGAAGTGTACGCGATGAGGCTTCTTCACGCATGAAAGCAGGCCGTTGCGTCACACCATCGTTTTCGCAGCGCGTTTGGCGGACTGCTTCCGGGACGCGTTTGGCGTACCTCCATAATTTTTTAGTCATCTCTCTGCCTACGCGTCTTCATGATGCACGGCTTGCTTGCTTGCCACTGGCCCGTCGTGGGGTTGAGGCGTGAGCACGGTCTGGCCGCTGGTGAAGGGCTTCGAGGTCCTCCGGGGCCCTTCCACGAGGCAGCACCTGGGCCTCCAGGCCGCGCCCGACCTGACGCTGACTTTTCTGGCTGCCAACGTCTAGGTCTTCAGATAGGGTCTGGGCAGGTGGGCTCGGAGGATCGCGCCGCATCCCCGATGCATCGGCGATGTGGATCGATGTGGAGCCCAGGTCTTTCCACGCCGGCACCCCCGGTGCATCGCCGACGTCCCCGACGCATCGGCGATGCGGCGCGATCCTCCGACTCCATCTACTCGGGCTCCTTCTGGGAGGCCTCTACAGCAGGGTGGCCAGGCCGCTCGCAGGTGGCGCGAGGAGAATCGTGCTTCGCCTGTCGCGGCCTGGGCTCGAGGGCCGCCCTTTCCCGGGGGGGCGCCTTGCGAGGGCGCGAAGATGAGCGCGCGTCGCGCATGGCGAGGCGCGATGTGACTTAGATGCTCATCCACTCGGTAGCGCCATGCTCTCAGCGACCAGATCGAGGCCGACTTCTCGGCCGATTTCCACATGGCCGACGGCGGCAACAAGATCGGCGGTAATCGGTCGGTCCATCAGGGCCACCACCGCCTGGCCACGTCGGCCTACCCCGCACGGGGGATCTGCGGTGTTTGAACGCGACTGCGCCGCGCCCAGGGTTCAGGCTCAGCAGTGTCCCACCACTTTCGGCAGTCTTCCGTGCTCCACCAATAGCGGCAGTCCGCGAGGGCGAGATCAAACTCCGCTGACGCGCTGACTAGCTTGCCCAGGGGACGGCCCCCAGCGGGCTTGACATCCGGGCCCTCCGTTTTGCTCAAGACGATTACTGGTGCAGCGGCCGAAGCCCACCGCCCTGCCGTCTTCGCCCTCGATCCCGCCAGCCGGGACCCCCTCGTCTCCCCACTGACCCCGAAGCCACAGACCTGCTCCAGTTCCTCGAGGTGGAGTGCATCCTAAGGCTGATCCTAAGACGCCCGATGGCGGCCGTTCGGCAGCAGCATGGCGTCGCAACGTAGACACCAAACCTACCTGCTACCTCCACACCTGGCCCGATGAGGCCCATGTCCACGACGTTCGTTGGCATCGCGTTGGCGCCGCGCCCTGTCGCCAGACCCCAGATACACAGATAAGCTGAATCTGTGTCTTCGCATTCGCCCCGTAACAGACCCACGGTGAATCCCAACTTGTTCTCTGAAGCGTTTGTCGCGGCCGAGCACCCAGACCTCGCCTCCATCGAGTCGGACACCGACGACGATGCTCCAGCGAGTGAGACCGTGCCTCTGCCCGACCACGTGAGCGGCCCCCGCCCGCCGCCTGGCCACCACGCCGCCGCCCAACGCTTCGTTGGGACACCAAGGCTACGCTGCGCCTCGTGGTTCGGCGGCGAGCGAGAGGGGGAAGTGAGAAGGGGCGGGCCTTCTCAGAAGGCTCGGGGATGCCCCCCGGCCTTCTAAGAAGTTTTCTAAGCCTTCCCCGCAGACAGACAACAATTTCTCAGAAGGCGCGAGGGCTTACGAGAAGTCCCGCCGCCTTCTGTGAAGGTCTTCTCCTTCTCATTTCCCCCCCGCTCACCGCCAAGTGGTTGAAATCTGGCAGCCCATCCCCGCCCGCCATGGCAGCGGCTAGGAGCTTCTCACACATGACTGCTTTCGCCGTGAGTGCGCCGCAAGACTCCCCACGCCTGTTCCATGTTCGCGTGCCGTCCTTCATGGCAGCACACTCGCGCGTGTCATCCGCGCGCGTCCCACGCGCTGGGCTGGCGCCATGCACGGGTGGACCGCCACGGAGGCCAAAGCCCGTCCTGATGTGCCTCGGCGCCTTTTATCGACAACCTTCCGCGCCATGCACCGCGCCGCTATCATCCCGGAGCACCTCATTCATTGTCCGCGCTTCTGTTTTTGCAAGTGAGCGACGTAAAAACACGGGGTCGTCTTCGCCGACATTCGCGCGGAAGCTGCCCTCGTAAGGTCTCGCGTAAGCGCCCTCGCTTCAAATGTGGCGTGCCGCGGAGACCGCCCACGTGATAAGCCACCGCGTAAGGTCGCGACGCCATCTCGCGTAAGACCCGTACTTGATTGTCGCTCAAGCGTCACTGGGAGGCCCCCGTCGGACCAGCGCTTGCTTTCGCTCACGTCGGTTTGGAGGTGTGCCCGGGATGCGCCCATCCATGTGCCGAGCCCTCGGCCCATGACGCGCGCGGCCAGCCGTTCGTGTCACCGTCGGCGACGCTCTCGCCAGCATGGGCATCCATTCCGCCATTCCGATCGTGTGTCGGAGCCTCTGCTTCCCTGGACAGGGGTGTTCGGTAGCAGATCATGGGAGCCTGGTGTACCTTCTTAATTCTGTCTTTAGCGTCGATTAGCGTCGATTCGCGTCTGTCAGTAGACGAGGTAGCGCCGATTGAGCATCGGCTAGCGTCGATCAGCGTCGATTTGGCGTCGGTTAGCGTCGATTTAGCGTCGATTGGCGTCGATTCGCAAGAGCCGACAAGATAGTATGGGAGGCTCCCATGAGATGCTACCGAAGGGGTGGCAGTGGATTTGACCATCTCATCGATGAGATCTGCCTCTGCCTGGCCCTCCATGATGACTGCCCACCTGGCACAGGTGCTGTCCGCTGCGCGTTCCATGGTGAGCGCAGGCGGTGCACCCGTAGGGCCAGGGCGTATTCGCCGCAGCTGGCGGGCGAAAGCGGGTGCCTCCGGCGGGGTTTGTCGTTGACTTGCGACACAGTCGAACTCTTCATGCCCGTCTGGGCAAGTCGCTAAACACCGCCAGGTCCCTCGCAGCGTCAGCGACGCTCCTGTAGACGGCAGCCGCTGCATTATCTCCTCCCTGGCTGAGCTGTACAGGCCCCCAGAACAGAAAGGTCCACCGCTCTGACGCTCTCTCGGGGCGGCGGACCTAACGTGGACGCCGGCAAGCTTGCAGGCGCGGCCACGGACGTGGCTCTGCGCACCCGGGTTGCTCCTGCTCGCTCTCCGCAGACCGCCGCCCGCCGCGCCCAGTGCGGCCGGCACCCTGCAGGACGCCGCCCCGCGGCCGACTGCGACGACGCGGACGCCGCCGCCGCCATCGACGACGACGACGGCGACGACGGCGACGACGCCTATGACGTCGGCGCGTTCCCCAACGTTGCCCCTGGCCTCGATCGGCGGCGAGCGAGGGGAGGAAGTGAGAAGGAAAAGGCCTTCTCAGAAGGTGGCGAAACTTCTCAGAAGGCCTCCAGCCTTCTAAGGTTGCCTGTGTCTTCGGGGAAGGCCTAGAACATTTTTCAGATGGCCGGGAGACTTCCGTGCCTTTTGAGAAGTCCCGTCCCTTCTCACTTCCCCAGCGGGCTCGCCGCGACAACGACGACGGCAGCGACGACGCCTACGACGTCGGCGCCTGCCCGAACGTGGCCCCTGGCCCGACGACGACGACGACGGCGGCGGCGGCGGCGACGCCTGCGACGTCGGCGCGTGACCGAACGTGGCCCCTGGCCTGGAACCTCCTGCGGACCTCGACCTCGACCTCACCCGCCCACGCCCACGCCCGCGCCCGCGCCCACGCCCGCGCCCGCGCCCGCGCCCACGCCCGCGCCCACGCCCACGCCCGCGCCCACGCCCGCGCCCGCGCCCGCGCCCGCGCCCGCGCCCGCGCCCGCGCCACGCCGCCACGCCCCGGAGGCCGACGCCCGCCCGGCCAGGGCCCCCGCCCGCCTCCGAGGGTCGGCCGCCCGCCTCGGCCTGTCGCCCGCGCATCTGCGCCGCGGGCACGGGCGCCGGGCCCCCACGGCGCCTGCAAGGCGGGCGGGCGCCAGGAGCCGGCCAGCAAGAGCAAGCGGCACCACCCCACCCACGGTTCGGATGCAACTCCTGGGAGGTCCAACCCTGACTTTGCCCCGGTCCGAAATCCGGCGTCATCCGGCTGAATCCCAATTCGACCAGCTTGGTCCCGCTGAATCCGGCTTCATCCAACGTACTCCGCGGCCCAGTCCGGCGTAAGAGCCCCCCCAATGGGGCTCAATCTTCTTTCAATCCTTCCGACGAAGACCTCCCAGTATTTGCCTCCTACCTACGGCCCTTCGTGTTCCGCTACGGCCCATCGGGCGCCGTAGCGTATACGTCTACCACGCAAGAGCCCAAGCCAGAATTCGTGGCATGTGCGAAGGCCCGTGAAGCCGCAGGCGGGGTGGTGTCATTTGTTTTCTGGTCCGTGGAGGGGGGTCTGATTTGAGGTATCTTGGAGGGGGCCCGTTTTCCGGTCTTGAGCCGTTCTCTGGTCCGTTGAGGGGGTGCCCGTGGGGCCGCAGGCGGGGTGGTGTCGTGTGTTTTCTGGTCCGTTGAGTGGGGGGGTCCGATGTGGGCTGTCTTGGAGGGTCCTCGGGGGGGGGGTTTGGGCAAGAGGCCTCCCACTCGTGGCCAGACGGGGGGGGTCTGAACCTGCTCACCTGGGAGGGTTGTGATCCCCTCCCCTCGATGACGAGATTTGGGGTGGGTGCTCTGGGGCGCTGTTCTTGAAAGCGTTTTTTTGTTTTTTGTTTGTTTTTGTATTGTTGTTTTTGTATCTTTTGTTTTTGTTCCCCGTCTTCACTTCTCTTTCCGGACTCGACCCGAGCGCTCTAGCCCGGAGTGCGGAGGTCAGGCAGGTAGCACTGTGATGACCAGCTGCGCCCAAAATGGAACGGAAACGTCGATCTCGAAAACTGTAGGAAAAAACGCCCCCAGCGTATGTACGATTATCTCATCGGCGGCGAGCGAGGGGGGGAAGTAAAAGGGGCGGGTCTTGTCAGAAGTCTCGGAGGTTCCTTGGCCTTTGAGAAGCTTCCTACGCCTTCCTCGAAGACACAAACCACTCTTCTGAAGGTGCGAGGGCTTCTGAGAAGTTCCCCCGCCTTTGAGCGGGCCGTCTCCTTCTCACTCCCCCCCCTCGCTCGCCGCCGAAGCTAAGCTCCAGGACCTTCTTCGCCGGCCTCCGCCCCTACGACCGAAGCGCGGCCGTGCTTCTCCGCCCCCGTGGCCGCGTGCGTCCACGGCCGCGCTCCGGGCTGCTGGCCGCAGTGTGGCGCGAGGTCCTCTTCGCTGTCCGACGCCAGGTCCCTGCGCGGCCACCTCCCCTGCCGATCCCATGCAAAGGCCCACGAGCAGCGCCAAGAGGCAGCTGCACGCGCTGCTGGCGCCCCAGTGGCGAGCTGCCGACCCCGCCCAGCAGCACCACAAGAGTCCGCAGAGGCGGCGGCCGCGTGCAGCCGCGCTGTTCGCGTGCCCAGGTCGCTGCGGATGCGTCATGCACGTGTCGGTGCCGTGACGGGCGCGAGGAGACATGGGGCGCGTCATGCGGCGCCGCCGCTGCTGGTCGTCGCAGCGCCACCCCCCGCAGAGTCTCCGCAAAATGATGGCGGGAGGACTTCCGCCGCTCGCGTGGCTTTTTTTCCGAATGCGGCTCCGAGGGCGGCTCCGTCTCGTGGAGCTCCAGGTGCTCCTCCCAGCCACGAGTCGGACCGCTTGCGGAGGGCGACGGCGATCCAGACCAGTGCCAATAATTACGAACCGAACGCCCAGCCTTGGTGGATGCGCGCGCGCGGCCACAGATGGGGCTTGCTCGGACCCCTTGCGCCCGCCCCTGTCTCAATGTTTGCTCAATGTTTCCGCTCGCCTCCGCGGCGTCGCCCAGCCTGCCCGTCGGACCAAAGCAGCCACCACTTTATGGCAGCGGCTGAACCTGCTGAGCTGCCCGCTCGCGTAGTTGTCGACAACCGCGCCGTTTTCGACGGCTTACATTCTTTCCTTTCCACGGCGACCCTGCCCGCGGAACTCCCCGCGCCAATCTCTGGCGACAGATCTTCGCTGGCGCCCAGGCGGAGCCCGACCCTTCAGGGCCTACTACCCTCGTCAAAATTAACCTCAAAAGTGGCGACCACACCCCTGCGATGTCGGCGCGCCCTTCAATGTCGATGGACGCCTCTCCAATGTCGGGGCCAAGGCAAAAGTGGTCTGTCCGGGAACGACTCGGAATTTCGATGATGACCGACATTGGAGGGGCGGCGCATACAAGTACCTCGCAGTCACCGCAATTCTGTCCAGTATCTCCCCACAAACAGTTCAGCCACGTAAGACATTTCTGAGGTTAATTTTGACGAGGGTTGTAGGACGTCCTCAGGCACCTCGGGCAAGATGGCTTCGAAACTGGGATTTTTAGGCCATCGTCAAGCCTTGCGGCCGCAAGGTCGACCAGTCGGCCACTGAGGGCGTTACCTTAGGCCGCCTCCCCCCCCTGCAGCCGCCGCAGGGGCCGCGCAGCAGCGGCGCAAACGCGCCGTCACCATCTGTGACGTGCGGCCCAGGCCGGCTAGGCCTGAGCTTCATCGGCGGCCGTGGAGCCCCGCCCTGGCCTACCCCGCGAACCAACGGGCGGCCCCAGGCGGGGCTCGCGTCGCTGCCGGTCAGGCCGCCGTGCTGTGCGCGCCGAGCTGGACCAGCTCGAAACCACCGTCGCCGAGACGGGCGGCTTGGCAGAGGAAGATCCGCTAGGCCTCGGGGGCCACCTCGTCGCTGATGCCCCCGATATTTTCCCGTGCGGCTACGGTTTTTGACGTGTTCGGCTTCGGCGGCGGTGCTGTGTGCGTACCTCCGCGTGGCTGTTTCACCAGTAACTCCTGCAGCGTACTTAGGTGCGCCTGGCCCACGGGGTGGCTCCCACCGTCTCGGGCGCCCTCCTTTTCCACTTCGGGCGGTGTCCTCCTGCAGCTGCCAGCTACTTGCTGAAATCGCACCGTGGTCCATCTTAGCCACTCGGCGCGTTGTGCTTCTGACCTGCGAGTTCTTCTGGAATGCGCCGTAGCAGTGGCCAAACTGCAGTGCAGTGCGCCTTGCCAGCGGGCCATCGTTAGTCAGAGTAACCGCATTCCCGTCGTCGGAAAGCGGCCTGCAGTGCCAGGGGCCAGGCCTCCTCCTTAGTGTACGTTTTTTTTTTTTTTGTGTGTGTGTGTGTGACTGCGCCAGGTCGTAAATTGTCACGCGTGCTCTGCCTAAGTGTTCGCGACGGTGCTGCCAACTCGCCGCTGCAGGAAAAATAGTGAGAGAGAGAGAGAGATAGTTTGGCGCTGCTTAAGCGCTCATGGAGCAGCTGTCGGCCCTTGCCGACTTGCGTGCCGCCTGCGAAGCCATGCGGCTCTCTCTCTCTCTCTCTCCTCCCTACTCCCTTCTCGCCCTCTCCCTTACCTCGACTTTTTCCCATTCCTCTTCCTTCACCTTACCCTCTTCGTCCTCTGGGGCCGTCAGCCTCAGCCATTCCTCTCATTCCTGCTTCAGCTTCTTCATCCTCTAGGGCCATTCGCTTGGCTGTCAGGCCCGCTCTGCGCGCCGTCGGCGCCGCGCGCGGCAACGCCGCAGACGGCGCCGTGGACCAGGTGGCGGGACGTGTGGCAGGGGGAGGGATTGCTCGGCGGCGAGCGAGGGGGGGGGAAGTGAGAAGGAGGAGGCCCTCTCAGAAGCACTCGCGCCGTCTGAGAAGTTATCTGTGTCTTCGGGGAATACGTAGAAAACTTCTCAGAAGGCTGGGGGACTTCCGAGCCTTCTGAGAACGCCCGCTCCTTCTCACTTCCCCCCCTCGCTCGCCGCCTAATTGAGGAACCTTGGGGCGTTTCCGTATGTTTTGAGAGATTTCGGTGCTTATCCGTGACAGCCAGTATTTTTCGGTACCTTCGGAGGTTGCCGGCGGTTTTCCAGGCGTTCAGACGGTTCTCGTTTCTTTGTTTGGATGGGGGGGGGGGATTCGGTGGTTTTCGGTATTTCCCGGAGGTTTTCCGAAGGAGGGAGGTGGGATGGAGGAGGGTGGAGGGAGCGGGGGGACCCCTCAGGATAGATTCTGTGGGATTCCCAGATCTCGGCAGATTTGCCAAGCAGGGTTTCTGTGGGATGGTTTCCCGGATCTTCAAGACGGGAGCTGGTGCCCCCCCAAAGGGGGGTTTCTGTAGGACTCCCGTGGGACTCCCGGATCTCCAAAATGGGAGCTGGCCCCCCCTGAGTAAGGGATTCTTTTGTGGCTTGCCTGATTCCGCTCACAAGTAAGCTGCTCTGTTGCCGAAGCCTGTGCGTCGCAGCATCCTGCTCACCCCGCTGGGGGTCGGGCGGATTTTTGGCAGATGAGTCCTCAGCAGGACCATGGCACGGTCTTGCCATGACCATGCTTTTGAAGGGACCGTCCGATGAGGACACGATCAGGAACCCAGTGGGACCCAGCCAGGCCGCCACCAGACGAGGTCTCTTGGAGGACCTCACCAGGATCCTCTATTGTATCAGGACAGGAACAGGATAGTACTAAGAACCAGCCAAGCCTTTCTGGGGACCCTGCCACGAACAGGCCGGGTTGGCACCAGAACGTTTTCAAGACGCTACGAGGACCTTACCAGGACGTTGCTACGCTCATGTCAGGACGGTGCTCAGATGCTATGAACCCCATCGATCAGTGTCGGCAGTCTCTGCATCCGATGCATGACGCGTGAGTGCTGCGCGGTCTTGCATCAAGTTGAACTCTGGGCGTGCAGTTCCGATGAAACAGGTACTGGCGCCAGTTTGGTTCGGCATCAGTTCAGTCCAGATGCGCTTCTGCGCCTGTCTCGTAGACTCTGCGAAAACAGTCATGAAGCTGTGAGCATTAGCAATGCCTCGAGTCGAGAAGCCGTACGCCGTTTGGCGCGTGGGCGGGACAAGTGCGCATGCCAACGAATTGGAAGTGGGGCGCAGCACGACTGTGAAGCAGAGCAACACAGCGCATCATGACAGTGAAACGGACAACTGAGCGCCACACGACTGAAGCAGAGGAACGAGAGGAGACGGAAGAGGGGAGGGGGGGAAGAAGGAAGCACTAGAGTAAGTCGTTCTCACCATTGCCGTAAGCGAACTCAGTACAGAGTCCCTAGAGGGCGCTAGTTCCAAAGGGGAATTCAGCGACAATTTGTGGACTCGGCTCGGCCACTCTTGCTGCCGCATTCGCGTCCGCTACACGCTCCGCATTGGAAAGATACAGTTTCGGAGCATATCAGAAAACTCGCCAGAATGAGACCGTATCTGGCCTTCGGACCGTTCCGCCACCGTGCCTGGAGTCGTGGACACGAGGCCTAATTATTGGATGCCACTTGAGACCTTTCGGGTGCCTCTTGGAGCCCTTTTTGAGGGCTTCTTGGGGGACTCTTATGAGCTTCATGAGGGCCTCTTGTGGACGTCTGCAAGCATCTTGGGGGCATCTTGTGTGCTTCTTGGGGGCATCTTGGGGGCTTCTTGCGACAAGTCCCGCCACCATGCCAGCCCAGCATCTCGGGTGGAGACTGTTCGGGGGGCGCACAGGTTGTTGTTACGTGTGACACCTCATGGCGCGAGGCTGAGGACAGTCGTGGCATGTGACACACTCTTCTGGTTCGTGTCGAGGGTTCTCTTCTCGTCTTCGTCGCCTTCCTCCCTTCTTCCGTCCTTTCTGAGGCTCCTGTGGGGCGGTCTTCGGGGTCTCTTTGGCCACTTTTGGTCGTCTTGGGGCTCTCTTGAGCCGTCTTGGCCCTCTTAGCCGTCTGGGGGGTCTCTTCGGGCTGCTGCGGGGCCGTTGTGGGGCCGTCTGGGACCGTCGAGGGGCCCTCCAAAGCCGCCTTGGGTGCCTCCGGAGGAGGCTCTCTTTGTGCCAGTTTGGGGTTCATTTGGGGCCGTCTTGGGCTACCTAAGGGGCTCTCTTGGGTCGTGTAGATGCCGTCGTGGAAGATGATTGGGCAATTTTGGGGCCAGTTTGATCCGTCTTGGAGCCATATGGGATGCCTCAGATGCCGCCTGGTGCTGAAGGCAGCCCAGAAGGTGCCAAACATTGAACTAATACACATGCTTATGTATGCATGTATGCATGTCTGTCTGTCTGCCTGTCCGTCTGTCTGCATGCATGCATGCATGAATGCATGTCTGTCTGTCTGCCTGCCTGCCTGTCCGTCTGTCTGTCTGTCTGTCTGTCTGTCTGTCTGTCTGTATGGTTATGTGTATATGTATATGCATTTGTTTATGCATATGTACATGTATAACTATATACGTATATGTATATGTATATGCATATGCATATGTGTATGTCTATGTCTATGTTTATGTATGTGAACACGTGTGTGAAAACATTTCTGTTCATGTATACATACATATGTATACATATATTCATGTATGTGCATACGTATTGGTATGAGCATATGCATATGCATTTCCATATGCATACGTATAAGTATGCGTGTATGTATGTG
>CAUYUJ010016296.1:257909-285976 GCA_963575745.1 Prorocentrum cordatum
CTCCTCTCCTCTTCTCTCCTCTCCTTCTCTTCTTCTCCTCCCCTTCGCTTTTCCTCCTCCTCCTCCTCCTCCTCCTCCTCCTCCTCGTCCTCCTCCTCCTTCTCCCCCACTTCTCTCTTCGCGTTTCGGCTCCACCGAAGGCCCCATTGGCTGCGTCCGCATTCGGCCCCGCCCCATCTTCGGCAGACACCTCACCACGCTTCGTGGCTCCATAGGGATCTCCCCTGGAGGCCACTGTGGCTGCGTCCGCATGCGGCCCCGCCCCATTCCGGCACACCCCCTCATCCGTTTCGTGGACTCATAGGGAGCTCCACCGAATGGCCCAGTGGTTGCGTCCGCATGTGGCGGCGACCCTTCCTGGCAGACGCCTCACACGTTTCGTGGCCCCATGTAGGGAGCTCCACCGAAGGCCCCAGTGACTGCGTCCCCATGCGGCTACGCCCCATTTCGGCACACCCCAGACCCACGGGGAGCTCCACCCAAGGGCCCAGTGGCTGCGTCCGCACGTGGCCCCGGCCCATCTTCGGCATACTCCTCACACGTTTCGTGGGCACATATGGTGCTCCACCGATTGCCCCAGTGGCTGCGTTCGCATGCGCACCCGTCCCATTTCGGCAGACCTTTCCCATTTTTCGTGGCCCCATGTAGGGAGCTCCACCGAAGGCCCCAGTGACTGCGTCCCCATGCGGCTACGCCCCATTTCGGCAGACTATTACACGTTACGTGGCCCCACAGGGAGCTCCTCTGAAGGCCCCAGTGGCTGCGTCCGCATTGCTCGGAACGGTTCCGTTGATAGCCGCCTCCTGTTTTCACATGGCTGGGTTCTTCGCCAGGCTAATTTCCGTGGGAACGGGGGAGGGGTGATGCACGCGGGTCATTCCGCCAGGCTAATTTTCACGCGGGCCATGCACCCTCAGAAGATTACAGAAATTTTGCCAGGCAGTCCTTGGCATTCTACCGCGCCACACCGTGCCAAGGGGCAAGATGGCGGATTCTAGGCTAGGGGACTTCTGTTTGTCGTCATGGTGTACAGCAGCTATTCTTCAGACCTCGCCTCGGCATCGAGTCCGAATAAACGCATGGCTTACTTCACTGACAGCAGCGGAGCGGCGAGACTGGGGAGGCGGCGTATGCGCCCGCAGTGGCAGCGGCCTTGGTTGGCGCGGCAGCGGGTACCAGCAGGAGCGGCCCCCACCCTGCACGGCACAGGGTAAATTGTTCTGACGGAATCAAGCGACTAGCTTGGGTCCGTGGCCAACAGACTACGCGGCTCGTGTGCCCACAGCCCTGGCCAGCAGCCGACCAACATTCGGGGGCGGCAAAGAGGGGGGTGAGGACGAGGGGGGGCAGATATCATGGCGGGGGCCATGATAGTTCCTCAGATTTCATGGTGCCTCTTCTTATTTCATTACGTCCCTGACCCCCCCCCCGGGCCGCGCACATGCACATGCCGCCGGCCATGATGTGCGCCCTCCCTCTTGGACGCCCCCCTTCTTGGCCGCCACCGAAACATGGGTCCGTGACCAACAGCCTCCCCACGGGTTTCATGAGCGTGAGGACTTCCGCTCGTGAAGCCGTTGCATGCGGGCACAGGTGAATGTGGTGTGCGAAATCTGTGCCGGTTGAACGTGACCCGTCATTGCCTGATTCGGTGGTTGCCATCATCGCCGCGTCGGAGGCATCAGTTGGGGGTACCTGGGCGTATGCAGATCGGGATGCATGTCGTTTGGCTTCGTCACCTTTGGTCGGCATCACGCAAGCGTGCTTCTGTTACCCAGTCTCCGATTTCCCGCCCGCCCGCCCGATTTCCCGTTTTACCCAATCTCCGATCATTGTGTTTATTTTGATTTCAGCCTTCATTGACTTCGGCCTCCCCCCCCGGGGGGGCGACGCGCTCAGAGCTCTTACAGTGTGTGCTCGGCGGCGGGCGCTTTCTGGCCAGACCAGATGGGTAACGACACGGTATGAGGTTAGCCAGCGTGGGCCCCAAACAGCCTGTTTCTGGCAACGTGTGCTGTGCAATCTGTGTAGTGCAACGTATGTGGTGCAATCTAGGTTATGCAATCAATGTTATGCAATCTGAGAGTGGCAATCTGTGTGGTGCTGTATATGTGGTGCAGTCTATGTGGTGCGATTGACTACCCTGCACCGCGCCTGACCACTCCACTGCTCGCGCAAACATCCCACCAACCAACCCGCAACTTGGTTTGCAAAATCTCTTGAGACCGTGACGGTGGGTACCAAATGGCACTTCGCAACGACAGCGACGCCGACGACGACAGCGACAACGACGACGACGCCGCCGACAACGACTTCGACGACACCGACGACGTCTCCAACGACTTCGACGACGCTGACAACGACGACGACGACGACGACGACACCGACGACGACGACGACGCCTCCGACGCCGACGCCGACGACGACGACGACGATGACAACGACGACGACGATGACGACGCCGACGACGACGACAACGACGACACCGACGACACCGACGACGACGTCAACGACGCCGACGACGACGACGACGATGACGGCGGCGACGACGACGACGCCGACGCCGACGACGACGAAGACGACGACGACGTTGCCAACGAAGACGACGACGAGGGAGGAGGGAGGACGACGACGGCGACAACGACGACAACGACGACAACGACGAGGGAGGAGGGAGGACGGCGACGACGCGAACGACGAAGAAGGAGGAAGGACGGCGACGCCGACGACGACAACGACGAGGGAGGAGGGAACACGACGACGAGGACAACGACGACGACGACGACGACGGCGACGAAATAGGAGGGACGACGACGAGACGCCGACGACGGACGACGACGACGACGAGAGAGGAGGAGGAAGGACGACCACGGCGACAACGACGACGGAAACGACCACGACGCCAAAGAGGAGGACGACGACGAGCACGAGGAAAGACAGAGGACGACGTAGGCGACGACGACGACGACGCGGGAGGAGGGAGGACGGCGACGACGACGACGACGCAAGAGCGCGCGCGCACGCTTTTGTTGAAAATCCGTGTTGCGAAACTTTGTGTTTTTGTAGGTTTTTTGGAAGCACGATTTTGACATCCTTCCGAAACCGATGGGTTTTGAAGGATTTCGGCATACGCGCGCGACGACGCGCGCGTCTGCACCTGGTCCCGTTTTTTGCAGAGGATTCTCGCGACGGCACACGCGCAAGGGCGTTCGACAGATTTCGACATGCGCGCGCGCGAAGCCCGTTTGGTAGCATTTTGTGAAAATCTTGAAAAACCCATGGTTTTCTTGAGATTTCGCAAGAGCTCGCGCGTAAGCTTTTTTAGCAAATCAGTGTTGCGAAACCCTGTGCTTTTGTATGTTTTTTTGGGAAACTCGATGGCGAAATCCTTCCGACACCGAAGGTTTTTGAAGGATTTCGGCATGCGCGCGCGACGACGCGCGCGTGTGCACATCGTCTCATTTTTACAAGGGATTCGTGAACAAGTCTTATGTTAGAACAACATGTCCCCGCTTATCGTTTTTTTGTTGTTTTGTTTTGTTTTGTTTTTTGTACACGGGAACCTCAGGGGGACCGATCCCTTTTCCCTTGCGAATGTGTAAATTCATATTTAGGATGGACATGTGGTCATAATCGTATATGATTTACATACCCGAAAGGGGGGCGGATAACGCCGGGGGGGGTGGTAGAGTCTAAATTTTTTCAGGAGAATTCATGTTGACTCTTGAAGCTGTCCCTTCCACTGCTCGTGCAAACATCCCACCTTCCCACTCGCAACTTGGTTGCAAGATCTCTTAAGACCGTGATGGTGGGTACCAAATGGCACTTGGCAGCGACAGCGACGCCGAGGACGACAGCGACAACGACGACGACGACACCGATGACGACGACGACGACGACGACACCGACGACGTCTCCGACGACTTCGCCGACGACGACGATGGCGACGACGACGACGACGACGACGACGACTGCGACACCGACGCCGACGAAGACGACGATGACGACGCCGACGACGACGGCGACGACGCCGACGACGAGGACGACGACGATGACGCCGACGACGACGACGACGATGACGGCGGCGACGACGACGACGATGACGACGACGACGCCGACGACGACGACGTCGCCAACGACGACGACGAAGACGACGAGGGAGGAGGGAGGACGACGACGGCGACAACGACGAAATGACGAGGGAGGAGGGAGGACGGCGACGACGCGAACGACAAAGAAGGTGGGAGGACGGCGACGCCGACGACGACAACGACGATGGAGGAGGGAAGACGACGACGATGACGACGACGGCGACGAAATAGAAGGGATGACGACAAGACGCCGACGACGGATTACGACGACGGGGGAGGAGGAAGGACGACCACGGCGACAACGACGACGGAAATGACGACGACGACAAAGAGGACGACGACGACGACGAGGAACGACAGAGGACGACGACGGCGACGACGACGACGACGACGACGCAAGAGCGCGCGCGCACGCTTTTGCTGAAAATCCGTGTTGCGAAACCCTGTGTTTCTGTACGTTTTTTGGATACTCGATTTTATAATCTTTCCGAAACCGAAGGTTTTGAAGGATGTCGGCATGCGCGCGGGAGGGCGCGCGCGCGTGCACTTCGCTTTTTTTTTCATAGTATTCTCGCGACGGCACGCGCGCAAGGGCGTTCGAACGATTTCGACATGCGCGCGCGAAGTCCGTTTGGTAGTGTTTTTTTTGTTGGGGGGGGAAATCTTGAAAAACTATGGTTTTCTGGAGATTTCGCAAGAGTGCGCGTGTAAGCTTTTTTAGAACATCAGTGCTGAAAAAAAACACGGTTAAAAAAACCATGTGTTTTGGAAACTCGATTTTAAAATCCTTCCGAAACCGAAGGTTGTTGAAGGATTCCTGCATGCGCGCGCGACGCTTTTTTTGCAAGGGCTTCTTGAAAACCTATGAGTTTTGATGAGCGAGTGTGCGCGCATAGTTTTTTTTTGGAGAGGGTGGCGGGGGGGGCCGATACCGGTTTGGATGGGATAGTTTGAATTCGCAGGTAGGATGGACATTGGGTCAGAATCCTATGTGTTTTGCTCTTTTTGTATATATATATACATATATATATATATATATATATATATATATATATATATTATATATATATATAGGAAATCCATGTTATGCAATATGAGTGTGGCAATCAGTGTGGTGCTTCATATGTGCTACAGTCTATGTGGTGCAATCCACTTTGACTGTCTTGAAGCTGTCCTCTCCATTGCTCGTGCAAACATCCCACCCACCCACCCGCAACTTGGTTTGCAAAACCTGTTCAGACCGACTACGACGACACCGACGACAACGACTAGGACGACACCGACGACGTCTCTGACGACTTCGACGACGACAACGACGCCGACGCCGACGAAGACGAAGACGACGACGACGACGCCAACGAAGCGACGACGAGGGAGGAAGGACGACGACGGCGACAACGACGACAACGACGACAACGATGAGGGAGGAGGGAGGACGGCGACGACGCGAACGACGACGAAGGAGGAAGGACGGCGACGCCGACGACGACAACGACGAGGGAGGAGGGAAGACGACGACGACAACGCCGACGACGACGGCGACGAAATAGGAGGGACGACGACGAGACGCCGACGACGGACGACGACGACGACGGGAGGAGGAGGAAGGACGACCACGGCGACAACGACGACGGAAACGACCACGACGCCAAAGAGGACGACGACGACGAACACGAGGAAAGACAGAGGACGACGTGGCGACGACGACGACGACGACGCGGGAGGAGGGAGGACGGCGACGACGACGACGACGACGCAAGAGCGCGCGCGCACGCTTTTGTTGAAAATCCGTGTTGCGAAACCTTGGTTTTTTGTAGGTTTTTTGGACGCGCGATTTCGAAATCCTTCCGAAACAGATGGGTTTTGAAGGATTTCGGCGTACGCGCGCGACGACGCGCGCGTCTGCACTTCGTTCTATTTTTTGCAGAGGATTCTCGCGACCTCACACGCGCAAGGGCGTTCGACAGATTTCGACATGCGCGCGCTCGAAGCCCGTTTGGTAGCATTTTTTGAAAATCTTGAAAAACCCATGGTTTTCTTCTGATTTCGCAAGAGCTCGCGCAGAAGCTTTTTTAGCAAATCAGTGTTGCGAAACCCTGTGTTTTTGTATGTTATTTGGAAACTCGATTGCGAAATCCTTCCGGCACCGAAGGTTTTTGAAGGATTCCGGCATGCGCTCGCGACGACGCGCGCGTGCGCACTTCGTCCAGTTTTTTGCAAGGGATTCAGGAAAAAGTGCTATGTTGGAACAAAACATGTCACCGCATAGTGTTTTTTACAAGGGAACCGCAGGGGGGGGGATACCGGCTTGGCTGGGATGGTATGAATTCATATTTAGGATGGACATGTGGTCAGAATCGTATGTGATTTACAGCACGCGCGGGGGAACCGATAAGTCCGGGGGTGGGGTAGAATCTATTACTCTTTTGGCCACTTTGACTGTCTTGAAGCTGTCCTCTCCATTGCTCGTGCAAACATCCCACCCACCCACCCGCAACTTGGTTTGCAAAACCTGTTCAGACCGACTACGACGACACCGACGACAACGACTAGGACGACACCGACGACGTCTCCGACGACTTCGACGACGACAACGACGCCGACGCCGACGAAGACGAAGACGACGACGACGACGACGCCAACGAAGGCGACGACGAGGGAGGAGGAAGGACGACGACGGCGACAACGACGACAACGACGACAACGACGAGGGAGGAGGGAGGACGGCGACGACGCGAACGACGACGAAGGAGGAAGGACGGCGACGCCGACGACGACAACGACGAGGGAGGAGGGAAGACGACGACGACAACGACGACGACGACGGCGACGAAATAGGAGGGACGACGACGAGACGCCGACGACGGACGACGACGACGACGAGGGAGGAGGAGGAAGGACGACCACGGCGACAACGACGACGGAAACGACCACGACGCCAAAGAGGACGACGACGACGAACACGAGGAAAGACAGAGGACGACGTGGGCGACGACGACGACGACGACGACGCGGGAGGAGGGAGGACGGCGACGACGATGACGACGACGCAAGAGCGCGCGCGCACGCTTTTGTTGAAAATCCGTGTTGCGAAACCTTGGGTTTTTGTAGGTTTTTTGGACGCGCGATTTCGAAATCCTTCCGAAACAAATGGGTTTTGAAGGATTTCGGCGTACGCGCGCGACGACGCGCGCGTCTGCACCTCGTCCCATTTGTTGCAGAGGATTCTCGCGACGGCACACGCGCAAGGGCGTTCGACAGATTTCGACATGCGCGCGCGCGAAGCCCGTTGAGTAACATTTTTTGAAAATCTTGAAAAACCCATGGTTTTCTTCTGATTTCGCAAGAGCTCGCGCAGAAGTTTTTTTAGCAAATCAGTGTTGCGAAACCCTGTGTTTTTGTATGTTATTTGGAAACTCGATTGCGAAATCCTTCCGGCACCGAAGGTTTTTGAAGGATTCCGGCATGCGCGCGTGACGACGCGCGCGTGTGCACTTCGTCCCGTTTTTTGCAAGGGTATCGTGAAAATGTGCTATGTTGGAACAAAAAATGTCACCGCATAGTGTTTTTTACAAGGGAACCGCGGGGGGGGATACCGGCTTGGCTGGGATGGTATGAGTTCATATTTAGGATAGACATGTGGTCAGAATCATATGTGATTTACAGCACGCGCGGGGGAACCGATAAGTCCGGGGTGGTGGTGGAATCTCTTACACTTTTAGAAAGGAGAATCGATGTGGTGAAACATATGTATGTGTGTATGTATGTACGTACGTATGTATGTATGTATATATATATATACATCGATATTTATATTGGGTGCAAGCTGGGTTGAGCAACCTTTGTGGTGCAATATATGTGGTGCAACCTATGTTGTCCAATCTATGTGGTGCAATCTAGGTGGCACAACATGTGATGTGCAATCTATGTGGAGCAACCGATGCGGTGCATTATATGTGGTGCAATATGTGTGGTGCAGTTTTATGCGGTACAATCCATGCTGTACAATATATGTGGAGCAGACTGGGTGTTGCATGCAGTTTATTTGGTGCAATTCACGATGTGTGATAATATTTATCGTGCAGTCTATGATGTACAATCTGTATTGAGCAGCATTTTTGGTGCCATCTCGGCTCTGCAATATACGTGGAGCAATCTAGGTTGTGCAATCTATGTGGAGCAACTTATGTGGTGCAATTAATCTTGACCGTCTTGAAGCTGTCCTCTCCACTGCTCGTGCAAACATCCCACCCTCCCACCCGCAACTTGGTCGCAAGACCTCTTCAGACAAGACCGTGACGGTAGGTACTGCATGGCACTTGGCCACGACACCGATGCCGACGACGACAGCGACATCGACGACGACGGCGCCGCCGACAGCGACTGCGACGACACCGACGACGTCTCCAATGTTTTCGACGACGACAACGACGACGACGACACCGACGACGACGACAACGACGCCGACGACGACGACGAAGACGACGACGACGTCGCCAACGGAGACGACGACGAGGGAGGAGAAAAAACGACGACGGCGACAACGACGACAACGACGATGGAGGAGGGAAGACGGCGACGACGCCAACGACGAAGAAGGAGGAAGGACGGCGACGCCGACGACGACAACGACGAGGGAGGAGGGAAGACGACGACGATGACAACGACGACGAAGACGACGACGACGGCGACGAAATGAAAGGACGACGACGAGACGCCGACGACGGACGACGACGACGAGGGAGGAGGATAACGACGAGGGAGGAGTGAAGACCACGACGACGACGACGACGACGACGCGACGAAATAGGAGGGACAACGACGAGACGCCGACGAAGACAACGAGGGAGGAAGGACGACCACGGCGACAACGACGACGGAAACGACGACGACGCCAAGACGACGACAACGACGACGAGGAAAGACAGAAGACGACGACGGCGACGACGACGACGACGACGAGGGAGGAGGGAGGACGACGACGACGACGACGACGCAAGAGCGCGCGCGCACGCTTTTGTTGAAAATCCGTGTTGCGAAACCTTGGGTTCTTGTAGGTTTTTTGGACGCACGATTTTGAAATCCTTCTGAAACCGATGGTTTTTGAAAGATTTCGGCATACGCCCGCGACGACGCGCGCGTCTGCACTTCGTCCCATTTTTTGCAGAGGATTCTCGCGACGGCACACGCGCAAGGGCGTTCGACTGATTTCGACATGCGCGCGCGCGAAGCCCGTTTGGTAGCATTTTGTGAACATCTTGGAAAACCTATGGTTTTCTTAAGATTTCGCAAGAGCTCGCGCGGAAGTTTTTTTAGCAAATCCGTGTTGCGAAACCCTGTGTTTTTGTATGTTTTTCGGAAACTCGATTGCGAAATCCTTCCGGCACCGAAGGTTTTTGAAGGATTTCGGCATGCGCGCGCGACGACGCGCGCGTGTGCACTTCGTCCCATTTTTTTGCAAGGGATTCGTGAAAAAGTGTTATGTTAGAACAAACATGTCACCGCATAGTGTTCTTTACAAGGGAACCGCAGGGGGGGGGATACCGGCTTGGCTGGGATAGTAGGAATTCATATTTAGGATGGACATGTGGTCAGAATCATATGTAATTTGCAGCACGCGCGGGGTAACCAATAAGTCCGGGGGGGGGGTAAAATCTATTAGTTTTTCAGAAAGGAGAGTCCATGTTGTAATGTATAGTGTGCAGCTTATGTTGTATACTATACATTGTGCGGTCTATGTGGTGCAATATATGTGGTGCAATCCACTTTGACAGTCTTGAAGCTGTCCTCTCCACTGCTCGCGCAAACATCCCACCCACCCACCCGCAACTTGGTTTGCAAAACCTCTTCAGACCGACTACGACGACACCGACGACAACTATTCGGACGACACACGACGGCGACAACGACGACAACGACGACAACGACGAGGGAGGAGGGAGGACGGCGACGACGCGAACGACGACGAAGGAGGAAGGACGGCGACGCCGACGACGACAACGACGAGGGAGGAGGGAAGACGACGACGACGACGACGACGACGCGACGAAATAGGAGGGACGACGACGAGACGCCGACGACGGACGACGACGACGACGAGGGAGGAGGAGGAAGGACGACCACGGCGACAACGACGACGGAAACGACCACGACGCCAAAGAGGACGACGACGACGATCACGAGAAAAGACAGGACGACGTAGGCGACGACGACGACGACGCGGGAGGAGGGAGGACGGCGACGACGACGACGACGACGCATGAGCGCGCGCGCACGCTTTTGTTGAAAATGCGTGTTGCGAAACCTTCGGTTTTTGTAGGTTTTTTGGACACACGATTTTGGAATCCTTCCGAAACCGATGGGTTTTGAAGGTTTCCGGCGTACGCGCGCGACGCCGCGCGCGTCTGCTCTTCGTTTCATTTTTTGCAGAAGATTCTCGCGACGGCACACGCGCAAGGGCGTTCGACAGATTTCGACATGCGCGCGCGAAGCCCGTCTGGTAGCATTTTGTGAACATCTTGAAAAACCAATGGTTTTCTTAAGATTTCGCAAGAGCTCGCGCAGAAGCTTTCTTAGCAAATCCGTGTTGCGAAACCCTGTGTTTTTGTATGTTTGTTGGAAACTCGATTGCGAAATCCTTCCGGCTCCGAAGGTTTTTGAAGGATTTCGGCATGCGCGCGCGACGACGCGCGCGTGCGCATTTTTTTCTTTCATATATATATATATATAAACAGAGAACCTCAGGGAGGGGAAACTGGCCTAGCTGGGATGAGATGATTTTCATATTTAGGATGGACGAGTGTACAACATATATTTGAAATTAGATTCTCCCAGGGGGAAGCGTTAAGTCCGGGGGGGGGGTAGAGTCTATTCTTTTTTAGAAAGGAGAATCTAGGTACATCGATGTTGTGCGCAATGCTTGTTGTGCAGTATATGAGATGCATCTTATGGTGCACAATCTGTAGTGTGCAGTATCTATGTGGTGCAATTCGCTTGCCGAACTTGAAGTTGTCAACTCCACTGCTTGCGCAATCATCCCACCCACCCACCCGCAACTTGATTTGCAAAACCCATGCGGGAGCGATTGCGATGAGTGCTGGGTGTTGGTTGGTGCATCTCTGCGGCCGCGCTAACCCGCGCATGCTCGCGTGCGCAGCGGCCAGCTAGTTTGGCGCGACCGACGCGAACGCGGTGGCGCTGACAGCTCGGCACGTCCCAATGGGCACTTCGGTACGAATCGGCGACTTGGGCGGGCGCGGTATCATGGCAACGTGGACAACAGTAGACACGATTATGATAGTAGCGACGGTGGTGACGATGCTGACAGCGACGACGGGGCAGCCAGTGACGGCGCCGGTGCTGATCACGCCGACGGCGATAACGGCGTCTTCGCATCGGTGATGAAGGTTTTGGAAGGAATTCGAGACGCGCGCGCGGCAGACGCGCGAGAGTGGTTCGCATGGTTTTATTTGGCACGGGTCGTGCCACTCCAGCACGTGCGCAAAGGCGTTCGAACGATTTCGACATGCGCGCGCACGATGTCCGTTTGGTAACAGTTTATGATGATGTGGTAAATTTTCGATTTCTTGCGAATTCGCAATTACGCGCGCGCACGCATTTGTTGAACATCCGTGTTGCGAGACTTGTTTAAGTTAAGCAAATCTTTGTTTGGACAATCGATTTTGCAATCTTTCCGAAACTGATGGTTTTTGAAGGATTTCGGCATGCGCCCGCGACGACGCGCGCGTGTGCACTTCGTCCCAGTTTTTGCAAATTGATTTTTGTCAACTCCCGATTTTTGATAAACCGGTGTGCGTGCATTGTTTTTGGCACGGTAACCGAGGGGGGGCCGATATTGGCTTGGCTGGGATAGTAAAGGATCACAGGTAGAATGGACATTGGGTCAGAATTTTATGTGTTTTGCATCGCCTCCTGGAGAATTGTTAACCCCGGGGGGGGGCAGAAATCATATGTTTTAGGCAAGTCCATGCTATACCATACGAGCGTGGAAATCTGCGTGGTGCTTCGTATGTGCTGCAGTCTATGTGGTGCAATCCACTTTGACTGTCTTGAAGCTGTCTTCTCCATTGCTCGTGCAAACATCCCACCCACACACCCGCAACTTGGTTTGCAAAACCTGTTCAGACCGACTACGACGACACCGACCACAACGACTAGGACGACACCGACGACGTCTCCGACGACTTCGACGACGACAACGACGCCGACGCCGACGAAGACGAAGACGACGACGACGACGCCAACGAAGGCGACGACGAGGGAGGAAGGACGACGACGGCGACAACGACGACAACGACGACAATGACGAGGGAGGAGGGAGGACGGCGACGACGCGAACGACGACGAAGGAGGAAGGACGGCGACGCCGACGACGACAACGACGAGGGAGGAGGGAACGACGACGACAACGCCGACGACGACGGCGACGAAATAGGAGGGACGACGACGAGACGCCGACGACGGACGACGACGACGACGAGGGAGGAGGAGGAAGGACGACCACGGCGACAACGACGACGGAAACGACCACGACGCCAAAGAGGACGACGACGACGAACACGAGGAAAGACAGAGGACGACGTAGGCGACGACGACGACGACGACGCGGAGGAGGGAGGACGGCGACGACGACGACGACGACGCAAGAGCGCGCGCGCACGCTTTTGTTGAAAATCCGTGTTGCGAAACCTTGGGTTTTTGTAGGTTTTTTGGACGCGCGATTTTCGAAATCCTTCCGAAACCGATGGGTTTTGAAGGATTTCGGCGTACGCGCGCGACGACGCGCGCGTCTGCACTTCGTCCCATTTGTTGCAGAGGATTCTCGCGACGGCACACGCGCAAGGGCGTTCGACAGATTTCGACATGCGCGCGCGCGAAGCCCGTTTGGTAGCATTTTGTGAAAATCTTGAAAAACCCATGGTTTTCTTCAGATTTCGCAAGAGCTCGCGCGGAAGCTTTTTTAGCAAATCAGTGTCGCGAAACCCTGTGTTTTTGTATGTTATTTGGAAACTCGATTGCGAAATCCTTTCGGCACCGAAGGTTTTGCAAGGATTCCGGCATGCGCGCGCGACGACGCGCGCGTGTGCACTTCGTTTTTTTTTTTTTTTTTGCAAGGGATTCCTGCAAAAGTGTTATGTTGGAGCAAAAAATGTCACCGCATAGTGTTTTTTTTACAAGGGAACCGCAGGGGGGGGATACCGGCTTGGCTGGGATGGTACGAATTCATATTTAGGATGGACGTGTGGTCAGAATCGTATGTGATTTACAGCACGCGCGGGGGAGCCGATAAGTCCGGGGGGGGGGGGTAGAGTCTATTACTCTTTTAGCCACTTTGACTGTCTTGAAGCTGTCCTCTCCATTGCTCGTGCAAACATCCCACCCACACACCCGCAACTTGGTTTGCAAAACCTGTTCAGACCGACTACGACGACACCGACGACAACGACTAGGACGACACCGACGACGTCTCCGACGACTTCGACGACGACAACGACGCCGACGCCGACGAAGACGAAGACGACGACGACGACGCCAACGAAGGCGACGACGAGGGAGGAAGGACGACGACGGCGACAACGACGACAACGACGACAACGACGAGGGAGGAGGGAGGACGGCGACGACGCGAACGACGACGAAGGAGGAAGGACGGCGACGCCGACGACGACAACGACGAGGGAGGAGGGAAGACGACGACGACAACGACGACGACGACGGCGACGAAATAGGAGGGACGACGACGAGACGCCGACGACGGACGACGACGACGACGAGGGAGGAGGAGGAAGGACGACCACGGCGACAACGACGACGGAAACGACCACGACGCCAAAGAGGACGACGACGACGAACACGAGGAAAGACAGAGGACGACGTGGGCGACGACGACGACGACGACGCGGGAGGAGGGAGGACGGCGACGACGACGACGACGCAAGAGCGCGCGCACGCTTTTGTTGAAAATCCGTGTTGCGAAACCTTGTGTTTTTGTAGGTTTTTTGGACGCGCGATTTCGAAATCCTTCCGAAACAGATGGGTTTTGAAGGATTTCGGCGTACGCGCGCGACGACGCGCGCGTCTGCACTTCGGCCCATTTGTTGCAGAGGATTCTCGCGACGGCACACGCGCAAGGGCGTTCGACAGATTTCGACATGCGCGCGCACGAAGCCCGTTTTGGTAGCATTTTGTGAAAATCTTGAAAAACCCATGGTTTTCTTCAGATTTCGCAAGAGCTCGCGCGGAAGCTTTTTTAGCAAATCAGTGTTGCGAAACCCTGTGTTTTTGTATGTTGTATGGAAACTCGATTGCGAAATCCTTCCGGCACCGAAGGTTTTGCAAGGATTCCGGCATGCGCGCGCGACGACGCGCGCGTGTGCACTTCGTCCTTTTTTTTGCAAGGGATTCGTGAACAAGTGTTATGTTGGAACAACAAATGTCACCGCATAGTTTTTTTTACAAGGGAACCGCAGGGGGGGGATAACGGCTTGGCTGGGATGGTATGAGTTCATATTTAGGATGGACATGTGGTCAGAATCATATGTGATTTACAGCACGCGCGGGGGAGCCGATAAGTCAGGGGGGGGGGATAGAATTTATTACTCTTTTAGAAAGGAGAATAAAGGAGAATTGGCGACCCTGCACCGCGCTTGACCACTCCACTGCTCGGGCAATCATCCCATCCAACTCTCTTAAGACAGTGACGGTGGGTACCACCTGGCACTTGCCAGCGACAGCGACGCCGACGACGACAGCGACAACGACGACGACGACGCCGCCGACAACGACTACGACGACACCGACGACGTCTCCAACGACTTCGACGACGCCGACAACGACGACGACGCCGACGACGACGACGCCGACGCCGACGACGACGACGATGACAACGACGACGACGATGACGACGCCGACGACGACGACAACGACGACGCCGACGACGACGAAGACGACGACGTCAACGACGCCGACGACGACGACGACGACGGCGGCGACGGCGGCGACGACGACGACGCCGACAACGACGACGAAGACGACGACGACGCCGACGCCGACGACGACGACGAAAACGACGACGACGTCGCCAACGAAGACGACGACGATGGAGGAGGGAGGACGACGATGGCGACAACGGCGACAACGACGACAACGACGAGGGAGGAGGGAGGACGGTGACGACGCGAACGACGAAGAAGGAGGAAGGACCGCGACGCCGACGACGACAACGATGAGGGAGGAGGAAAGACGACGACGACGACAACGACGACGACGACGACGGCGACGAAATAGGAGGGGCGACGACGAGACGCCGACGACGGACGACGCCGACGACGAGGGAGGAGGAGGAAGGACGACCACGGCGACAACGACGACGGAAACGACCACGACGCCAAAGACGACGACGACGAACACGAGGAAAGACAGAGGACGACGTAGGCGACGACGACGACGACAACGACGCGGGAGGAGGGAGGACGGCGACGACGACGACGACGACGACGCAAGCGCGCGCGCACGCTTTTGTTGAAAATCCGTGTTGCGAAACCTTGGGTTTTTGTAGGTTTTTTGGACGCGCGATTTCGAAATCGTTCCGAAACCGATGGGTTTTGAAGGATTTCGGCGTGCGCGCGCGACCACGCGCGCGTCTGCACTTCGTTTTTTTTTTTTTTTTTTTGCAGAGGATTCTCGCGACGGCACGCGCGCAAGGGCGTTCGACAGATTTCGACATGCGCGCGCGCGAAGCCCGTTTGGTAGCATGTTGTGAAAATCTTGAAAAACCCATGCTTTTCTTGAGATTTCGCAAGAGCTCGCGCGGAAGCTTTTTTAGCAAATCAGTGTTGCGAAACCATATGTTTTTGTATGTTTTTGGAAACTCGATGGCGAAATCCTTCCGACACCGAAGGTTTTTGAAGAATTTCGGCATGCGCGCGCGACGACGCGCGCGTGTGCACTTCGTCCCATTTTTTTGCAAGGGATTCGTGAACAAGTGTTATGTTAGAACAAGCCATGTCACCGCATTTCTTTTATAAGGGACCCTCAGGGGTGGGAACCCGGCCTGCCCGGGATGGTATGATTTCTTATTTAGGATGGACGAGTGTGCAGAATATATATATATATATATATATATGAGGGAGAAGCGTTAAGTCCGGGGGGGGGGAGGGGTAGAGTCTATTTTTTTTTTGAAAAGGAGAGAACCGATGTGGTGAAACGTATATATGTATGTATGTATGTATGTATACATACATGTATATTCATATCGGGTGCAAGCTTGGTTGAACAATTTTTGTGGTGCAATCTATGTGATGCAACCCACTCTGCTGAACTTGAAGTCGTCATCTCCGCTGCTCACGCAAACATCCCACCCACCCAACCGCCTCTTAAGACCGACTACGACGACACCGACGACGACGACGACGACGACGACCCCGACGACGTCTCCGACGACTTCGACGACGGCACCGTCGCCGACGCCGACGACGACGAAGACGACGACGACGACGCCAACGAAGACGACGACGAGGGAGGAGGATGGACGACGACGGCGACAACGACGACAACGACGACAACGACGACAACGACGAGGGAGGAGGGAGGACGGCGACGACGCGAACGACGACGAAGGAGGAAGGACCGCGACGCCGACGACGACAACGATGAGGGAGGAGGAAAGACGACGACGACAACGACGACGACGACGGCGACGAAATAGGAGGGACGACGACGAAACGCCGACGACGGACGACGACGACGACGTGGGAGGAGGAGGAAGGACGACCACGGCGACAGCGACGACGGAAACGACGACGACGCCAAAGAGGACGACGACGACGAACACAACGAAAGACAGAGGACGACGTAGGCGACAACGACGACGACGACGCGGGAGGAGGGAGGACGGCGACGACGACAACGACGACGACGACGCAAGAGCGCGCGCGCACGCTTTTGTTGAAAATGCGTGTTGCGAAAACTTGGGTTTTTGTAGGTTTTTTGGACATACGATTTCGAAATCCTTCCGAAACCGATGGGTTTTGAAGGATTTCGGCATACGCGCGCGACGCCGCGCGCGTCTGCACTTCGTCCCGTTTTTGCAGAGTTTTCTCGCGACGGCACGCGCGCAAGGGCGTTCGACAGATTTCGACATGCGCGCGCGCGAAGCCCGTTTAATAGGATTTTGTGAAAGTCTTGAAAAGCCTATGGTTTTCTTAAGATTGCGCAAGAGCTCGCGCGGAAGTTTTTTTAGCAAATCAGTGTTGCGAAACCCTGTGTTTTGTATGTTTTTTGGAAACTCGATTGCGAAATCCTTCCGGCACCGAAGGTTTTTGAAGGATTTCGGCATGCGCGCGCGACGACGCGCGCGTGTGCCTTTCGTCTTGTTTTTTGCAAGGGATTCGTGAAACAATGCTATGTTAGAGCAAAAAATGTTACCGCATAGTGTTTTTGACAAGGGAACCTCAGGGTGGGAACCCGGCCTGCCTGGGATGGTATGATTTCTTATTTAGGATGGACGAGTGTGCAGAAACTAAATGAAATAATATTATCCCAGGGGGAAGCGATAAGTCCGGGGGGGGGGTAGAGTTTATTTATTTTCCTTTTAGAAGGGAGAACCTATGTCCCGGGGAGTCGATAAGTCCGGGGGGTGAGGGGGTGGTAGAACCTATTTTTTTTGTAGAATCTGATATGCTGTCCTTATTGCGACGACGTGGTTGCGACGGCGACCACGGAGCCGCCAGACCGCCACCCAGGCCCAGACGACGGGCGGCGACGAGGCGGCGACGGGTGGCGACTGCGACTATGGAGCAAATTAACAGCCAAGCAGGCCCAGACGACGGGCGGCGACGGGGCGGCGACGGCGGCAACATAACCGCCAGACCAACAAACAGTCCCAGACGACAGGCGGCGACGAGGCGGCGACGGGTGGCGACGTCGGCAACATCGCCGCCAGACCGACGGACAGTCCCAGACGACGGTCGGCGACGAGTTGGCGACACGGTGGCGACGGCGGCGACATAGGCACCAAACCTACGACGGGCGGCGACGAGGCAGTGACGGGGCGGCGACGGCGGCAACATCGCCGCCGGATCAAGCAGGCCCAGTTCCGTAGCAAGAGAAAAGAGCCCTTCATTGCAAACGCTGTAAACGCTGTTCGGGAAATATGCTTGCACTACATGTTCGGTTCGGACTTGCGCCTCGAAGGGGGGCACATATTACTACACCCCATGGAAGAGTGATGCAACTATTTTTTCGATCTCTTAGGCCCACCGGACCCCCGCTCTCAGTGTTGGGTCGGCCGCGGCCGACGGCGGAACAATAAAGAACTCGGATCGAGTGGCCACCCGCATGAACATTGAAATTGAAATTAAGGTGCGCGGGGAGACGGACCGCGCGCGAGAGCTGCATTGCACTTTCGGGGGAGTGTAGCCTGTCCTTCTGCGTCCCCTTTTAGCCCTCCTGTTTAGAGCCGTCTGGGGGTCTGAGGTGACCCAGCACTGGTTCTGGCTAGCAGGAAGGGCGGGCAGGTTCGAGGTTCTGGGTTCGAGGAGGTTTTTTGGCTATTTCAGCCTCTGGGGGCCGTTGTCGAGCCCCGGGACTGTCAAGATCCAGGGTGAAAAATTGTACCAGATAGACCCTGCGAGAGGTCCCGGGACCGATTCTTAACGGATTTGGCCTCATCTCACCTCCTGACCGGCTCTCTGGGTCCCAACCAGTTCAGACGCCCTAGCCGCATCCAAGTCTGGGGGCTGTCTCTGCGCCACCCAGAGCCTTGCCAAGGAGGAAACAGTCAGGAGGAGGGGGTACCACGACGATGAGGAGGACGAATAGTTATAATTGCGGTGAGGGTGCGTTTTGTTGTTGTTATTGTTGTTGTTGTGGTTGTTTTTGTTGTTGTGGTTGTGGTTGTGGTTGTGGTTGTGATTGTGGTTGTGGTTGTTGTGGTTGTTGTGGTTGTTGTGGTTGTTGTGGTTGTTGTTGTTGTGGTTGTTGTTGTTGCTGCTGCTGTTGTCGTTGTTGTTGTTGTTGTCGTTGTTGTTGTTGTTGCTGTTGTTGCTGTTGTTGTCGTTGTTGTTGTTGCTGCTGTTGTTGTCGTTGTTGTTGCTGCTGCTGATGTTGTTGTTGTTGCTGCTGTTGTCGTCGTTGTTGTTGTTGTTGTTGTTGTTGTTGTTGTTGTTGTTGTTGTTGTTGTTGTTGTTGTTGTTGCTGTTGTTGTTGTTGTTGCTGCTGCTGTTGTTGTTGTTGTCGTCGTTGTTGTTGTTGTTGCTGTTGCTGTTGCTGTTGTTGTTGTGGTTGTTGTTGTGGTTGTTGTTGTTGTGGTTGTTGTTGTGGTTGTTGTTGTTGTTGAACATTATTTATTCTAAAGAATAATTATTGTTGGGACCCCTGGTGCGCGGCCCCCTCGCCGCGCCTAGGCCGCAGCCACATTTTCATCATTTTCGTGAGGAAGTCTCAGGCAAAACGTGGGTGTCCGGATCCGGTTGTTTTGTTGTCCCCCGTTTTCCCTTGCAAAAAATAAGCTAAAGTGGACATTTCTTGTTCTAACATAACCAAACTTCAAGAATCCCTTGCAAAAAATAAGGTAAAGTGGACATTCGCGCGCGCAAGACGAAATCCTTCCAAAACCTTAGTGTTCGTAACGATTTCAACATAAAAACATCAAAAAACCAATGGTTTTTCAAAAAAAAAGTGTCAACATTTCATCCCGCGCGCTCTTGCGGATTTGTCGGAAACCCAACACTTTTTAAACATTTCTGTCAAATGGGCTTTTCCGAGCAACTTGTTCACGTGCTTCGAACTTCTCCAACAACCGTTGCGCACCTGCCAGGGTCATCATCCCTGTCAAATAATACCATGCGGGACATATTCGTTTTTTTCTTTGCGCGCGCACGACGAAAATGTTACCACAACAAGTCATTGTACCCATGCGCCAGTGTAGTAGCCAAGGTCGTCCGCAGGCCTCGAAGTGAAGTGTCCGAACGTCATAGGGCGGGAAGCTGGGTGTGGGTGGTGGCGAAGAGTCGTTTGGAAACTTGGTAGAGCTTGAACCGGCCCCCCCACAAAGTGGGGGTATTGCCCGCCTCCTATGAAAACCCTGGCACTGGTGAGAACGGAGTGTCCCCAGTCTTAAATGATTGTTGTTGTTGTTGTTGTTGTTGTTGTTGTTGTTGTTGTTGTTGTTGTTGTTGTTGTTGTTGTTGTTGTTGTTGTTGTTGTTGGTGTGTGTGTGTGTGTGTGTGTGTGGAAGGCCGCCGAGGCCGAGCACCCCGGGCTGCCACGGGTGGCCGAGCTCCAGGTCGGCCACCCTGGCGGCGCCAGCGCCAGGCTGGGCACCGCAGGTCGGCCTCTTACATGTTCCGACCTAATGTTGCCTCGAGTCGAGCTTGTCCGTCTACAGGAGGAACATTCAGAAATAATAGAAAAAACCGCCTGGCGGCGATTTTTCTATTATTTTCTAACTATTTTTTGTTTTTCGCCCCAAATCCGCCTGCAGGGTGGACATGCCCGACCTAACTTTAGTCTCGATCGCCAGAAAGAACTTCGAGCTCCAAGAAAGTACCGAAACTGGAGGGTCTTCGCGTGTCGGGCCCGGGGAGGCGATACTCGTTCAACACTGTTTCGACACTTCTCTTGGTGCTCGAGACTACTTCTGGGCTGTGGTCTTCGAGTGCGATGAGGACAGCATAAGCTTGAGGGTGCCCAGCTCGCCCCTCACCCCGCGCCGCTGCGCGGCCCCTCCCGCCCTGGGCACCTCCGCCCCCCGCCCGGGCTGCTCCCTGCGCTCAAGCGGCCGCCTTCTGGCCCTCGCCTCGCCTCGCTCGTGCGGGCCCTCGTGCGGTCCCCCCTCGTCGTGCTGTGCGGGAGCAGGGCTGGACCCAAACGCTGCCCTGCTGGGCTTCGGCTGTGTTCTGTTCTCGTGTTGGCAGGGAGGTACAGGAAAACAGGTGGAGCAAAACGAACAACGAAACAACAACAAGACGAAGCACAACGTTTAGGTCAAGCCATGTAAGGGAGCCGAGGCTAGACGTCAGCCCGCGTCCGAACAAAAGACTCCCGCCGCCTTGGTTCGGAGCCTGGGAATGCCACTGTCGACGATCGACGCTCGATCCATACTCTTGCTGCTGCCCCCCACTTCTGGCGCCTGGAGAGGCAGGGCACAGATGCAGGATGTGGCCCCGGAGGCAGGGAACTCATCCACGACCCCGCTCTGGCTCCTCGTCGGGTCGGGGCGTGCCCAGGGCATGTATAAGATGCTGATCGCCTACACCGTGCAAGCCCACTGCTTCTTTCCCACGGGCAAGATGCTCGCGCTCTTTCCAAAGCGTGCAGACCGGGGGGCGGTGATGCACAGAAGTCGCACTGTCTGCTGCACATGATGTGTGCTTTGCCGCGGGCTTCTTGTTCACAATTGGATGGTGGTGTCGCGCGTCCGCAGTTGGGAGGTCGCCAGCCCCGGACCAACGAGCTCGCCTTTGAAATTCGCCGGCCCAACGGGCCAGAGGCGTGCTAAGATCTCCGGTAACTGCTCAACAATATTTCTAGTTCGCGCGCGCAGGGCGGGCCCTGGGGGTCCCCAGACGAAAAGTACCCCGGCAAGGTCCCGGCAAGGTCCCGGCAAGGTCCCGGCAGACTCCCGGCAAGGTCCCGGCAGACTCCCGGCAGACTCCCGGCAAGGTCCCTTTTCGGAGCCCAGGAGGGCTCCAAACGGTCCAAGAGAGGCCCGAGAAGCCCTCCAGACGGTCCAAGAGAGCCGGGAGACGCCGAAATATCACTCCCAAACGCCTGCGATGGCCTCAAGACGGCCCAACAGGCCTTCAAGACGCCCCAAGAGGTCCCTAAGCGGCGCCCCAAGAGGGCTCCCACAAGCAAAAATCGTCCCATTCCCTTAGGAAAACGTGCATTTTTAACATATCCGCCTCTTCGTCTTTCACACCTTTCAAGGCGGTCCAAGAGGCCCCCAAGATCACCCCAAGACGGCCCGAGAGACCCTCAAGACCGCTCAAAGACGGCCCAAGAGCGCTCCAAGAAGGCCCAAGAAACCCTCAAGAACTCTTTTTCGGAGCCCAGGAGGGCTCCAAATCGGTCCAAGAGGGGCCCGAGAAGCCCTCCAGACGGTCCAAGAGAGCCGGGAGACGCCGAAATATCACTCCCAAACGCCTACGATGGCCTCAAGACAGGCCCAACAGGCCTTCAAGACGCCCCAAGAGGTCCCTAAGAGGTCCCTAAGCGGCGTCCCAAGAGGGCTCCCACAAGCCAAAACCGTCTCCTTCCCTCAGGAAAACGTGCATTTTCAACATATCCGCCTCTTCGTCTTTCACACCTTTCAAGGCGGTCCAAGAGGCCCCCAAGATCACCCCAAGACGGCCCGAGAGACCCTCTTGACCGCTCAAAGACGGCCCAAGAGCGCTCCAAGAAGGCCCAACAAACCCTCAAGAACTCTTTTTCGGAGCCCAGGAGGGCTCCAAATCGGTCCAAGAGGGGCCCGAGAAGCCCTCCAGACAGTCCAAGAGAGCCGGCAGACGCCGAAATATGACCCCCAAGCGCCTACGATGGCCTCAAGACGGTCCAACAGGCCTTCAAGACGCCCCAAGAGGTCCCTAAGCGGCGTCTCAAGAGGGCTCCCACAAGCAAAAACCGTCTCCTTCCCTTAGGAAAGCGTGCATTTTCAACATATCCGCCTCTTCGTCTTTCACACCTTTCAAGGCGGTCCAAGAGGCCCCCAAGATCACCCCAAGACGGCCCGAGAGACCCTCAAGACCGCTCAAAGACGGCCCAAGAGCGCTCCAAGAAGGCCCAAGAAACCCTCAAGACGGTCCAAGAGGCCCCAAGACGGCCCCATGATTGAGGTCCACAGGGGCAACCTGAACGGAAATTTTGAGCCTCCCGCCCAAACACGCCCCCGAAATGCCCCTACAAGCCCCCAAGTAGCCCCACGAAGCCCCCAAGAGAGCCCCAAGAGGCCCCCAACAGGCCGCAAGGAAGCCCCAAGAGGCCCCCAAGAGACCTCCAGGAAACTCCCAGGAGGCCCCCAAGAGGCCAGGCAGACCCCCCCAAGAGACCACCAAGAGGGCCCACCCAGTGCCATCCACGAGGCCTCCCAAAGTTCCCAAGAACCTCCCACGAAGCTTCCAAGGGCTCCCAAGACCCTCCAAGAACCCGTGATGGCACAATACGGGCCGGCGGAATGAGCGAAGCGATTCAATAACCTGGCTTTCGAGTCGCACGTTTCGCATTGTACGCAGATGGTTGTAGAGTGATGTGCTCTAGTTTCCAAGGTTGTGTATCTGCCGTCTTAGTACGACTACACGCCGTGCGCCTCTGGCAAGAGCCCGCCTGCTGAAATTTCCGTGGGGTTTGTGCTGCCGCTGCGGACGAGCCCTCTCGCGCAGGACGTTGCGCAGATGACAGTGTGCTCGTCTTCGTGGCCTTCCGCCCTGTCGTTGTCATCCCCATCCCCCCACATCCTGCCTGAGTTTGCGAGCATGGCGAAGGGATTGATCTCAGTGACATGCCTTTCCTTGATGGTTGTTCTCTATGTACGAGAGTGCTCCCGTGCAGCCCCTCCGCAGAACACCCCCCGCCCCGGAGGAACAGAAGGGCCCGGCGCACTGCTCGTCAGGAGGGGGTGGGGGCAGCGGTGCCCGCTGTGCGTGCGTGCGTGCGTGCGTGCGTGTGTGTGTGTGTGTGTGTGTGTGTGTGTGTGTGTGTGTGTGTATGCCAGCACTGTCCGCGTGATCATCGTTGCCACGCAGACCTCTTGACTTTGTGGCACGGTCGCCTTGCACGTTCCAAGTTCTGTGGCGTTGCTTTGTCGCGTTGCTTCTCTGCGCGTATGCACTGCCGCCAAGTTGGCTGGCCTGGCAGCCTTGCAATTCTTTATCGGTGCCCTTGTAGCACCAGACTGCTGCTTTCGCTTCAAACTTCCCGCGTCGAACTTTCGTTCCGCGGGACTTTTGGTCGCTGCACTTTGGCTTTGCAGCGCCTCCTTTTTTTACCACACATTTGCGTGCCAGATTCTTTGATCATGGCGCGTCCGATTCAGTTTGTTCGCAATTGGCACCTCCACCTTCCGATCGCGCCTGAGGCTCCTCGACGCTGCCGACTTAAGAGTTTGTGTTTGTATCGGGAGCGATCAAGAGGGGGGTGATGATTAGGGGGGGTGGAGTTCATAGCCGGGGCCATGATACCTCTCCAGATTTCATGGCGCCTCTTCTGATTTCAATACGTCCCTTGGCCCCCCCTGGGCCGCGCACGTGCCTCGTGCCATGATTTGAGACCCTTCCTTGTGGACGCCCCCCTCTTGGATGCTCCCCCGAGTGAATGTGTGTGTGTGTGTGCGTGTGCGTATGCCTTTTTTATCTGCACCCGTCGGCCGCTTTTCGTTCATACCTCCATTTGCACATGTTTGGTGGTAATCACTCTGAGCGCATCCCGCTTTTGCCCTCGCTGCGTTGGATCAACCGGCCGCGAAGCTTGACATGTGAGTTTGTGCTTGTGTGCGTTAGAAGTGGGGCGGGGTAGGGTACCGATACAGATGGTGCGCAAAGGTTGCGGTGGTGGTGGTATGTCAGTCTGGCAGTTGAAGTGGGGTGGGGGATGAGGATGCAAGACGGATGGTCTTGAGGAGAAGGAGACGGAGGACAAAGGAGGACTGATGGTGGATGCAGATGACATTGGTAAGGTGGAAAGAGGAAATAGGTGGATGTTGATATTGTTCATAATAGACATGATTATGAGGAGGACAAAGCTTGCGCTGGAGGTGTATGAGCAGAAGGCGAATGAGGAACACTTGGCGAGCAGGCGAAGGACGAGGGGGGCAATGAGGATGACCTTCGTCGGAGGAGGGGATGTCGTAGGTGGAGTTAGCACGAAGATGAGAAAGGCGAAGGTACATAATAAATGCGGGTTCGGTGGGGAAACAACAGCAGGGAGGAGGAGGAGGAGGCGGAGGAGGAGGAGGAGGAGGAGGAGGAGGGGGATGACGAGGAAAAGGAGGAAAAGGAGGAGGAGGAGGAGGGATGATAGTGTTGATGATGATTACAACGAATATGGTAGTGGTGGTGGTGATGGTAATGTTGTTGATGCTGTTGTTGTCGTTGTTGAATTTTAATTTATGAAAAATATTTATTGTTGCTCCCCCCTCACCGGTGCAAGCTGGTTTTTCTGAATCAAAGTATGCCCGTCGACGCTCGCACCCTGTTTTTTGACAGGGAAAGCCTTGGTGCTCAAAATGTGTCCCTGGCCCCCCGGATTACAACAACAACGGCTCCCGCTTGAGATTTCCTCAAAATTTGCTCAGGACCCCCTCTCCTGAGATTTCCTCAGAATTTACTCAGGATCGGTGCTCCCGCCTGTGAGCGCATCGCAATTTAGTCAGGACCCCCGCTCCCATCTGAGATTTCCTCACAATTTACTCAGGAACGGCGCTCCCGCTTGAGATTTCCTTGCAATTGAATCAAGACCTCCTCGCAATTTAATCAACACCCCTGCTCCCGCCAGAGAACCCTTGAACATTTTATTCAGGCATTGTGCTCTCGCCTGTGAATTCTTTACGCTTCGCGTATACCCACCAGCCCATCTCACAGCAGCAACTCTCGCGAAGCATGCCGACAGTCGTGTTTTTCAGGCGTGTGTCCGCTTGGCCCCGCATATCTCCCCTGTTCCTCCTTCCTCCCGCCTCCTTGTACATCCTCCTTGTGGGGGGAGCGGGAGAAGGACGAGGTGAAGGAGGAGGGAGAGAAAGCGCTCCTCGTGGTTTGAGTCGTTTGGGGTTTCTCGTCCTGGTCTGAGTCGTTCGGGCCATGCTTCCTGGTGTGAGTCGTTCGGGCTCTTCGTGGTGTGAGTCGTTCGGGCTCTCGTCCTGGTGTGAGTCGTTCGGGCTCCTCGTGGTGTGAGTCGTTCGGGCCCCTCCTCCTGGTGTGACTCGTTCGGGCTCCTCGTGGTGTGAGTCGTTCGGGACCCGCGTCGTGGTGTGAGTCCTTCGGGCTCCTCGTGGTGTGAGTCGTTCGGGCGCCTCGTCCTGGTGTGAGTCGTTCGGGCCCCTCCTTGTGGTGTGAGTCGTTCGGGCTCTTCGTGGTGTGAGTCGTTCGGGCCCCTCGTCCTGATGTGAGTCGTTCGGGCTCCTCGTGGGGCCTCTTGGGGGCCTCTTGGAGCCTCGTGGGGCCTCTTGGGGGCCTCTTGGGGGCCTCTTGGGGGCCTCTTGGGGCGTCGTGGGCCTCTTGGGGGCCTCTTGGGGGCCTCTTGGGGGCCTCTTGGGGCCTCGTGGGGCCTCTTGGGGGCCTCTTGGGGGCCTCTGGGGGGCCTCTTGGGGGCCTCTTGGGGCCGCTTGGGGGCTTCTGGGTGGCCTCTTGGAGGCCTCTTGGGAGCCTCCTGGGGGCCTCTTGGGGCCATCTTGGGGCCTCTTGCGACCTCCGCAGAAGCGCAAAGGAGAGCTGCCCCTTGAAAAGGACAAAATGAGGCCAAAACCTTCGTAAAAAAACAATGATTTTGCTATGAGGGAAGAGAAGCGCGGCCCCCTCAGGAGGCCAACATGGGGCCAACATCATAGTAAAATCAATGATTTTGGCTTCAAAGAAGAGCAGAGGGGCCAAACTCTGCCCCCCCCGTCGGGGCCAGAATCCTCGTGAGGGTCGTCGTTTTTTGCCCCTCCCAGGAGTCGAAAAAGACCCCCTTGAGAACACCCGGGGCTCCCTGTCCAGGCCCAGGGGGAGGGGGTAGGGGGAGGGGTAAACCCCTCCCCGAAGGGGAAGAAGGGGGGTTGAGGACAGAGCGGGCTCTCTAAACCACTCACGCCCAAAGGGCTGGTGGGATTCCATGCAAGTTATTCAGACATCGCGCTGTCGACGCTCAGGAAACACGCTGCGCCAAGGACGCCATTACAATTTAATTATTCATCGCGCTCTCGCCATACTCAGGCATCCCGCTTGAATGCCCCACCCGCCCGACCCGCCCGTCAGGGGATCGCCCGCCCGTCGTGGGCTCCCGTCCGAGACTTCCTTCAGGAACGGCGCTTTCGCCTAGGACTTCATCGAACGTTCACGCTCTTACCTTCCTGCTCCTCCTCCCTCTCCCTCCTCCTTCCTCCCTCCTCTCCTCCCTTCTCCCTTTCTCCCTCCTGTCTTCCCTCATCCTTATGCCTCTCTGCCCTATCCCCTCTCCATCCTCTCCATCCTCCCTGCTCCCCTCTCCTGCCTTCTCCCTCCCATTTTTTTTTTTGTTTTTCTCTCTCTCTCTCTCTCTCTCTCTCTCCCCTCTCACTCTCTCTTTCTCTACCTCTCTTATCTGTTTTTCTTTCTCTCTCTGCCTCTAATCAACCGCCCCCCTCTACGCTCCTTCTCTCCTGGCGTTTTCCCTCTTCGTCCGTCCCCCTCCCTTCCTCCCACTCTCCCCTCCTTTTTTGGCAGGGCCCACACCAATTCCAACGGTGGGCACATGTACGCCCACGAAGGATTGTCCGCCCGTTCAGGTTTGCCCGCCTGTCTAAGCCCGCCGCCCCCCCGCAAAAAGAACGAATCCCCCCAAATGGGGGTGTGATCGAACACAAAAAGGGCGGGTATCGAGGGTGCGGGGATTTCGTTTTGAATGACACGCGGGCAAGTAAAAGCGATCAGTCTTATAATGGTTGTTGTTGTTGTTGTTGCTGTTCTTGTTATTGTTGTGGTTGTTGTTGTTGTTGTTGTTGTTGTAATTGCAGTCGTGGTGGTAATAGTAATAGTAGTAGTAGTCGTATTCGTAGTAGTAGTAGTAGTAGTAGTAGTAGTAGTAGTAGTAGTATTAGTAGTAGTAGTAGTAGCAGTAGTAGTAGTAGTAGTAGTAGTAGTGGTAGTAGTAGTAGTAGTAGTCGTAGTAGTAGTAGTAAGTAGTAGTAGTAAGTAGTAGTAGTAAGTAGTAGTAGTAAGTAGTAGTAGTAAGTAGTAGTAGTAAGTAGTAGTAGTAAGTAGTAGTAGTAAGTAGTAGTAGTACGTA